>CABHPQ010156051.1:17712-44786 GCA_902168405.1 Peromyscus aztecus
TTCTTCTTCATCTTCTTTTTTCTTTTTTTTTTGGGGGGGGGAAGTCTCAAGGATGGGGGGTGGACCTGGGAAGACAGGTAAGTGAGTGTGACCAGGGTACATGATATGAAACTCCCAAATAATCAATAACAATATTATGTTGGGAAAACTAATATCTATAGTATATGAATAATCTCTACAAATTATTAGAAAAATTCAATTTAAAATTAGTTAAAAACTGGTGATACTGTGTTCCCCAAAATATTGTGCACCCTAATAAACTTATCTGGGGTCAGAGAACAGAACAGCCACTAGATATAGAGGCCAGAAAATGGTGGCACACACGCTTTTAATCCTAGCCTTCTGGAGGCAGAGATCCATCCAGATCTCTGTGAGATCAAGGCCACACTGGAAACAGCCAGGCATGGTGACACATGCCTTTAATCCCAGGAAGTGATGGCAGAAAGAAGAAAGGTATATAAGATGTGAAAACCAGGAACTAGACCTGGTTAAGCTTTTAGGCTTCTAGCAGCAGTTCAGCTGAGATTCATTCTGGATAAGGACTCAGAGGCTTCCAGTCTGAGGAGACAGGATCAGCTGAGGAATTGGCAAGGTGAGGTGGCTGTGACTTGTTCTGCTTCTCTGATCTTCCAGCATTCTCCCCAAAACCTGGCTTCAGGTATTGTTTTGTATAGTGGTATTCTATTTGTACTGAAATGTGATTTTATTTGTATGTTAATAAATAAAGTTGCCTAGAGGTCAGAGCTATTAGCAAACCATAGGGAAAGCCAGGGCGGTGATGGCGCACGCCTTTGATCCCAGCACTTGGTAAGCAGAACTAGGTAGATCTCTGTGTGTTCAAGGATACAGCCAGCATTGGAGACACATGCCTTTGATCTCAATACCAACCATAGAAGACCTGGAGGTCTGTACACAGGCAGTGACGAGGCAGTCACGTAGTTGGGTTTACGACCAATAAGAAGGCAGAACAGAACTCTATTTAAGGACGAACGCACAGGAAGTAGTTCCTTTTTGGAGAGGTCTCTTGGCGGAAGAAGCTAGCCAGCAGCACGCGGGTAAGCTCCTAGCTCTGACCTCTTGGGCTTTTATCTTTACCTTGGCTCTGTGTTTCTTATTTAATAAGACGGTTGGTTACATCTACAGTTTTGTTTTTACTAATAAGACCTTCTAACAATTCCTGCTACAAAAAACACATTCCCACATGCATACATATATACATAGTTAAAAATTTTAAAAATGCTTTTAAGAACAACTTTGATAAATACTATATAGAAGGGAAAAAATCCAAGAAACTAATTCCTGCATGAAAACATATGCAATTACATTAATTTTGATGAAGATATAAGTTTAAAACATCAGTGAGATATCACTACCTAATTATAGTACTAGAAAAATACCTGAAGGATACTACAATGCTAAGCATAGTTGAAAGCTGGATGTGTGTAGTGGTCAGAAATTCTACATGGATGAAGCTAAGTAATCTTGAATAAATAAATGACAGAACAAAGAAACATCTAAAATTTTATGATAATGGCCATGTTTGGGTATTGTAGACACTACTGGAAAGCTGTCAGGATGTGTTTAAGTCAGGAAGTGGCTATATTAAATAGGTCATATGTAGGTTGGTGAACTAGGACTGTGAGTTAGTGTAACTTGGAAGGCTTCTAGCCAGGACAACTGATAGTTTAGCACCCATTTCAAAACTAAAACCTCAGGGAGGAAGGCATCGGTGTATATCTGAGCAACAGAGAGTATGCTCTCTGGTGCATGGCACCAAACAAGCTGATCTCAGCTCTTGGGAAAGAGGAAACACAACTGTATTTGTTGTCTCTGGTCCCAACTCACTGGAATCTTGCTGTCTTTGTAGAGGAGTCTTTCCCACCTAATCTCCTCAAACCAACATGATGCCCTCTGGAAATATCCTCACAGATTTATCCAAACAGGCTTTAACATGTCTCTAGGTATTCCTTAATCTAGGTAAGAAGAAATCCAAAATTACCCATCACTTCACTGACAACATCATAGAATAAAAATATTTAGTATTCACAAGACATGGAAAAAGGTAGGAGTTTGTTCGGGACAAAATGTGTAAGCTCCCAATGTTGTAGAGGGAAATCTACCTCGGGGAGTACATTTTGTTGCTTGTAGGATACCTGCATGTTTTTCAGTGGAACGATCAAGGCTGGAGTTTCTTTAATAAGTCCATGTCATATCTTACCTATCAGTTATAAATATTGCTTTTGGAGGCTGAAGAATTGGCTTATTGGTGAAGAATGCTTACTGCTCTTGGAGAGGACCTAAGTTTGGTTCACAGCACCTACATGAAGCAGCTGACTACTGCCTATAATTTTAGAGCCAGGAGGTCTGATGCCCTCTTCTGGCCTCCTTGCACACCTACACTTAAGTGTAAATACCTGCGAATGGATGAACAATTGGAAATAAAAATATTACCCTGTATGGATTTAATATCTAATATAAAAATACTAAAAAGAAAAAAAGAAATGTCAGGAAACCTCAAAAGACTTTAAGGAAAAAATATCCTTTAGCATTATAGATTGAAGCAAATAAAATAAATACAATGAATGAGATGATTTTCTGTGAAATCTTGAGGAAATTGTTCCACTGTTTCATTTCCTGCGCAGTAACATGACTTTGTCACCCCTACATGATCAGTCTTGAGCAAGATGGAAAAAACCAATCAAAAAGACTTTTTTCCTTTGAGGTGACTAATATGTCTTCTATCCTCTCATTTAGCCCAATTTCAAATATAATAGAATGTCAAAATTGTTAAACTAGGGGAATTTTGGAAATTAAGAATTGAAGAATGAGAATGAACAGCAGAAATGATGCAGGTGAGATAAGACACCATCTGCTTCACAAAACCAATGATGGTGCTTTGTAACTTCATTTTATATTATTATCTTCTAGTAAAACTACACACTTGTATTTTGAGAGGTGATATCACTTATTGGGGTATATCAAACTCTTTGTATTTGGACTGAGAGTAGAGTAATCCTCCTCAGTGTCAATGAGATATGGGCAAGAAAAACAAATTGCTTGACATTTAATATTAATAAATAGCAAACATATATGTTTACAGGGTATAGTGTGATGTTTTGGGATGATTTTACTCAGTTCCTCAACATCTTATCACCTTGTATTCTTACAGTTTTTCTTTTTTTTTTGTAATGAGATATTTAAAAATCTAAGTGAGATACACAGCATTTACCTTCCTTTGCCTGTCTCATTTCATCAGCATAATGTTTCCCAGATTAATTAACTTTACTCCGAATTACATAGTTCTCAATTCAAGACTGGGTTGCATACAGATGTTTTATTTTATTTTTTATCAAGTCATCCAATGATGGACACTTTAAGTTGCCTCTATTTCTTGACTATCATGAATAATACTAAAAAGAACACAGGGCAGATTCATTATTGAAATACTAATGTCATTTTCAGTGTATATATATATATATATATATATATATATATATATGATTGCTGAATCCTATTTAGGTTCTATTTGTAGTGAGTCTTTATCTGTCTCACTATCCAACTCCCGAACAAGAACATGGAGACTTATTATTAATTATGAAAGCCTAACTGATAACTTAGGTTTTTTTTCTAACTAGCTCCTATAACTTAAATTAACCCATGTCTTTTAATCTATGTCCAACCATGTGGCTTTTACCTCTATCCCATTTTGTGTGTCTGACTTGTTCCGCATCTGGCTGGTCACTCCTGGTGTCTCTGCCCTTCTTCTTCCCAGTGTTCTCTCTGCTTGAAAATCCTGCCTAGCTATTGGCAATTTAGCTTTTTACTAAACCAGTCACAGTGACATATATTTACACAATGAAAAGGAATATTCCACAATCATCTATTTTTAATATTTGGGGCTTCTCTGAAGTATTTTCTATAATGGCTACACCAATTTTCATTTTCACATGATAAAACGAGGATTCTCACCCTGTCCATACATGCCAGCCCTTTTGTCTTCCATCTGTTTGATAACAGCTACTCTAACAGGAGTTAGGCCACAGATCTCCTGGAACTGGAGTCACAGATGTCTGTGAGCCACCACGTGTGTCACAGGTACTGAAACCTATGTCTTTGGCAAAAGCAGCTCATGATCTTAAGTTCTGAGCCATTTCTCCAGCCCCAGACTCAAGGTTTCTATAAACCAAGTTGTATGTATAGTTGCTGCTATATAAACCAACCTTAACAGGAATAATTGGAAAAGTTATAATTCACAGATGGTTTGTTAGGTAAGATGAAAAATATTGATAAAGAAATATGGATTTTTGGATAACTGAAAAAAAATGTCTAAGTACACACATATATGTATAAGATGAAGAATTGCAGATGGTTTTATATAACCAGTAATATGCAGTGTATAAATGATAATTTATAATGATAAAAATATGACCATTGACCCCCTAACTCGCACAATCCCTCATTCCTTACTTCAAGAGGACTCCCAGAGTTCAGCCCAGTGCTTGGCTGTGGATCTCTGCATCTGCTTCCATCAGTTACTGGATAAAGGCTCTATGATGACAATCAAAGTCATACCGAGGGAACTCACAGACACAGCTGACCTGAGCTAGTGGGAGCACATGGGCTCTGGACCAACAATTAGGGAGTCTGCATGGGACCGACCTCGGCCCTCTGCATGTGTGTGACGGTTGTGTAGCTTGGTCTGTTTGTAAGGCTCCTAGCAGTGAGATCGGGACCTGTCCTTGGCACTTAGCTAGCTTTTGGGAACCTGTTCCCCATGCTGGATTACCTCACCCAGCCTTGATGCAGGGAAAGGAGCTTGGTCCTACCTCAGTTTGATGAATCATGCTTTGTTCAAGCCCATGGGAAGCCTGACTCTTTCTGAAAGGAGACAGAGGAGGAGTGGATAGGGAAGTGGGCAGATGGAAATGTGGCAGGGGGGTGCAGGAGGGAAGAAAGGAGGGGACTGTGGTCAGTATGTAAAATACATTTAAAAATGTTAATTACATAAAAGAAAATTTAAAAAATATAAGCATTGTCTTTTCTTTTGCTTATCTGAATTTCCTGAATTCTACAGTTGACAAAGCACATTAAGATTTGAAAACAAAACAAGACAAAAAAACATATGGTGCCATTGTAAATAAGGAAATATCAATTCATTTTTAAGATAAATAGCATTTAAAAGGCTGTGGTATTTGACTTCATTGGTAGTTTATTTGCATTCCATTGATTAAGAATTATTTAAAATGAATACACAGGTTTCGGAGACTAGTACGCATGCGTGTATTTCCTACTTCTAGTTGCTCTGTACAGACACAGTCTGTTTAATCTGTGTCAGTTATTTACTCCCATCTTGTCTATCACTGGGAATTATTAAGGAATTCAGTTAAGTACACAGCACAGAAAGTAATAAGCAACATTGTTTCCAATTACTAATGAAATTACAATTTTACCAAGATTTCTCCAGAGAACACATTTAGTCTGGCATTTCAATAATTAAATAAATTCAAATGGCACTGTAAATTGTTTTTATGTAAATCATCTAATAAGGAATGGTATTTTTTTTTCATATAACGATTACCAGGAAATTGTAACATGTCTAACTTGTCACAAGTCTTTGGAATATTGGTGCCAGATCTCCCTCTGGAAAAAACTCACACAGCAATGGCATTTTTATTATGTTACAAGTTATATCTACTATTTACTCTTCGTGATACTATTGATTTTCAAAGTTTTAAAAATAAGTATCTCAAAACATTGTGTCTGTTTCTTGCAGTTTTTGATTCTTTGTTGTGAAACAGTTGCTAAGTGTTCATTACTTAACAAGCTATCATTAAAGAGCTGGTACAGTTGGAATTTCAGTCAAGAATCCATTGCTTCCTCCTCCCCCATGGAGGGGGAACATTTAGCAGTTAGAATAAGAACTAGGGGGTAAATACAGAACTAGTTAATAATATTCTTAAAAGCTGGTGTATTTTTATTCAAGTTGATCTTAGGAAAATTATAAAATGATCCTCCCTAGATGTTTTTATTTATCAGTCATCTGAGAGGCCCTATGCATGCAGTGATTATTTTCATAAATGATAACGGACTTTATCTCCTTGGCATGAAGAATCAAATGAAAAAAATACAGAAAGTTAAGGAAGCTTTGAGCTACCAGGAACTTGCAAATTTTTCCCCTAAAGGAACCAGAGAAATTAGATGAAAAAAAAAAAGATAGGATTTCAGGGTCTTTCAAGATATTTTTCTAAGTTGTTTAACTATATATGTAGCATTTATTGTGGATTTTGTTTTCCTTCTCTTAATTCCTCTTTCAGCTTATATATTGTATCTTCTAGGCATCCCATTCTTTCACATATGACATTTACACAAAAAACTAAATTGCCATATTTATGTGTGTGTGTGTACATTAGTGTGCATAGTGTGTTGGCGGGTGCATTTGTCCACATCTCCATGCATGGAAGCCAGAGGTCTATCTATATTGGTGCCTTCCACTATTGTTCTCTACTTTCTTTTTCTTTTTTCTTTTTTCTGAGACAGGGTTTCTCTATGTAACAGCTCTGGCTGTCCTGGAACTTACTCTGTAGACCAGGCTGGCCTCAGACTCACAGAGATTCCCCCTGCCTCTGCCTCCCAAGTGCTGGGATTAAAGGCATATACCACCACCACCACCACCCAGCTCTACTTTATTTATTTATTTAATTTTTGACATAGGGTCTCTTGCTGAACCTAGAGCTCACCAGTTTAGTAGACTGGTTGTTGAGTGAATTCCTTGGATCCACTCTGCTCTGTGCTGGGGTTACTGTCCAGTGAGCCTCTGGGATCCACTGTCTCTGTGTTGTGGTTAAAGATGTGCCACTGAACCAAGCGTTTATGTGGGTGCTTAGAGTCCAAACTCGGGTCTTCACACTTTCACATCAAGTATATTATCCACTCATCCATTTCTCAAAATTATTTAAAAAATATTTCATCAGCCTTCTACACGTGCCCAGGAGTTCCTGCTCATCCACTTCAGTTCTCTAAAGTAGAGAATCGCCTCAGTAATCACTAGACGTTGATTGAGTCCATGAATGGAATTAATATTAACCAATTATGGCATCTGCTAATAGTAATTCATTTCCTATAATTGCTGATCTAGATAGCTCCAGTTAGAATACAAGAAGCACAGAAATTGTTATAATTTTTTTTGTAGACAGAATGCATATCAGTTCCATCAAGGCTGTCAGGATAACCCTCACTTCTCAAAACACTCATGCCTCTCTGTTCACGAAATACTGAATACATCTGTGTTCCTCATACTAATAAGAAGAACTCATCCTTTCAGAAGCTTTGTAGAGAGATGTGGGGAGCTAAGCTTGCACTTATTAAGCATCATGTACTGATGGTGCATATGCTATTTCTTTTCATTACCTCACCATCTATACTGGTTAGTTTTTATGTCAACTTGATACAAGCTAAAGCCATCTAAGAGGCTGGAACCTCAGTTGAGAAAAGTCATCCATAAGATTAGGCTTTAGGCAGGTGAGCCTTAATTAGTGACTGGTGTGGGAGACCCACCCCGTTGTGGATGGGGACATCCCAGGGGAGGGTGATCTGTGTTCTCTAAGAAAGCAGGCTGAGCAAGCCACGGGAAGAAGCCAGTAAAGTCCTCTTCAGCCTTTGCGTAATCAGCCTCTGCCTCCTGGTTCCTGCCCTGTTTGAGTTCTGCTCTGATTGCCTTTGATAATGTACTGTGGTATGAAAGTATAAGCAAAATAAACCCTTTCCTCCCCAAGTTGCTTTTGGTTATGGTATTTCATCAGAGCAACAGAAACCCTAACCAAGACATTATCTCAATAAAATAGGAGGTAAGTGTTTATTTCATGGAGTGATAATCTGAGTGCTGGAGAATTGTGCTAAAATACCACATGCTTAGTGTATGTTAGCACTACATTTTAAACCTGTTTTTACTCCAAAGCAAAAATACAGTCCACATATTTAGATCTCCTTTTCTACCTTAAGTGGGTCCCACCTCCTGATGGCACTCCACTGCCACCCAGAGCCAACTACTCTACAACCTACTGCTCCTGGAACTGCCCTCATATCCATGAAACTTAATTGTGTTTATTGTTTTTCTATATTTCCCTTTGTTTGCTGTACACATAGTGCTATGTGGAAAAGAATTGTCAACTTAAGTAAACTCCCCTTGGCTTTAAATTTCATGCCCTTGCATAAGACCATCTCAAAAACATTTCCCCACTCAGAACACTTTCCATCTCACTTCCCAACTCCACTTTTAGCTCATTTTAAACCTCCAATTCTGTGAACTGAAGTTATTTTCTGCCTTAGGTTAAATTACAGAATATACTTGAAACCATCTCCTAAAATGCTAAAGGTGTACCTAAGTATTTGGTAGTTGGCTATTATTATTGATATTAGTCATTTTAGAATATCCATCTTGATTTTATTGAACAGTTAAGGCCTTTCTATATAACTGGCTGTGTTCTCTAAGACTGATTATTTTTTTTTAAACGTGTGCGTAAAACTACTCAAAAGTCTGCTTCAGACATGGAAGGTGATGGGTATATGAATTTTAATCATTTCACTATGTAAGTGCACATCAAAATATCATGTTTGACACCATAAATTCATATGTTAAACTTAAAATTCAGGGCCAGTAGGATGACTCAGTGGTTAAAGGTGACTATTGCCAAGGCTGATGACCTAAATTTGATGCTTGGGATCTGCAAAGTGGAAGGAGTGACTCCACTCTCAGAATTTGTTCCCTGACCTCCAGAGGGCTCTGTCTCTGTCTCTCTGTCTCTCTGCCTTTCTCTGTCTCTGTCTGTCTGTCTGTCTGTCTCTCTCTCTCTCTCTCTCTCTCTCTCTCTCTCTCACACACACACACACACACACACACACGTAGTGGGTAGCCATTCCAGCTTTGATCTGGAAGTTCCAACCCCCATTGAGGCTTCGGTAACTGTCACGCCTACAAGGCAGGGCCAAGAGAGGACCCTGGAGACCTGAGATCCGGATGGGCCAGCTCTCTCTGTTCCTGGACCCTAGATGGTGGAGGTTGACCGAGCAGAGCTCCAGAGAACACTGCTGGACTGCGATACACCTTCCCCAGACCCTGTGACCTACCTATCCCTTCATTTGTAAGTTACGCCACTAATAAACTTTCCTTTTAACTACGTGGAGTGGCCTTAATAATTTCACCAATACACACACACACACACACACACACACACACACACACACACAGAGAGAGAGAGAGAGAGAGAGAGAGAGAAAGAGAGAGAGAGAGAGAGACATACCCACACACATTTTAATAACTTTAATTTCAGAAAATAGGCGAGTACCCTATTTCTCAGGTTCTAATTCAGAAATGGTACCAACACAATTGAATATGGGTTTGTAGCCTCTGCTAATGTGCTGTTCTGAAGCCCAAGTTTGAGAACTACTATAAGAAAAATAAATATGTTTCCCCAAACTGTTAGCATCCAGCTCCCCACTTACTCTCCACAGTTTCATTCTCTCTCATGCCCAAAAGTATATTTTCCACTATCTGAGTTGTTAATAGAACCCCTGACCTTCTGCTTACACACAGCAACTGTTATCTTGAAATGCTCTATCATAAAGTACTGCTCTCGATCACTGGGAAGTGTCACATTCAGCTCCCTCCTGTGTCATCTTCTCTCCCACTCTGCTACAGGGGCCAGATGATGCTTTCTGCTTTGCCTGGGAACTCCAGTGTTATTTGTCAGTCACACTCTTGTGCTGTGAGCAGATTCATTCATCAGACACTCTGACTCTGTTCCGCCGTGGATTAAGTGGTCAGCTGCCTGCATGTTTTTCCTGCCAGTGTTCTGCACCCCCTTGAGGACCCTTCCCATCATTAGTCTTGGATTGCTTTATGGTGAGCCTTCTGTTGGCAGAAAACAGAGATGCTGGAGAAAGTTGTGGGGCTCAGCAAAGTTGGCTCACTGGTTGGGCCTGTCTTACAAGTTCAGCATGGTTGGCTTCTCTTACTTGGTCCTCCACCTCCTCCCTCACCTGACTCCTCGGACCACTGGACACAGAGACTTTTCCACTAATTGCTTTACATCTCCAGCCCCTTAACCTATTGGGTTTCTCACCATTAGTCAGCTTTTCTGTTCTTACTTCTGTATTCAATCATGTCTCAGAGGCACATACCTCTTTGGAAGAGCCAAGTTAATGAATGACTTTGCAAATCAACGTCCTGTACACCTTTGACCTCATGCTTTCAAACTTAGAAAGTTACTTGTTTTGACATTTCTGTAAACTGCCTTCCTCCACATCCTCATGCTCTTATTCCCACTTTGGTATTCTCTCTAACTATCTCAGTTTTCTTTTTCTTTTTTTTAGTGATTTTTGAAAAGTGTATCTTCTTGTCTCTTCCAAATACCAGTTTTCTGATATCAATCATGGTCTGTGGATGAATGACCCTGTTCCATTTAATTAATGAAATTCCACAGTAACATCTTTTCTCCTCAACTCCAGGATCTTGGATGGAGGCCCAGTCACTCTGTGAAAACACTTCCCTTAAAGCTGCGAATGGAAAAATTATGTCTCTCTATCTGTCCCAACTGAGCTGAATGGATGTGATCAGCATGGATTCTTATTATTTCACTGCTACATTTTTACTTATTTATGTCAACTTACCTATACTTTTGGAGAAAGGGTGAAGCATTTTGCATTGTGAAATTGGCATGAGCCTCTGGAGCTTAACAGTAGAATGTGATGGTCCTAGAGTTGTATGTGGATGTCAGTTGATGAGAGGTAGATTTATGGTGGTTAGTTTTGATTGTCATGAACAAGACAAGGAAAACTGGTAAAAACCTCCTCAGGATAGATGTGTGTAGGTGCTTCTGTGATTTGCTAAGTTGACAAGATTCATTTGTATTCCAGAATCCCAGCAATACAACAGTTGCATGGCCTTTCTTGGGAAGATAGGGACAGATTTCTCTCTATTACCTACAGATAAGATATTGTTAGGAGACAAAAACAATTATTCCATTGAGGTTTAGTTTAATAAGCCTATGAGCTTGTAGCCGTTTCTTAGAGGAATGTAGTCAAGGGGGTACTTGGGGAACATAGATAACCCAAAGGCAATTTTGTCACTGAAAAGCCCACCCCAGAACTCCCCGCATGACTTGCAGACACCTCAGCTGATAGAAGAGTCTTCCCTCCCCAACAATTGTACAGCCTTTGAGAGGAACCTTGTAAGTTTCAGCATACTGAGACTTTAAGTGTTGCTTGTTATGTTCTACTGACCAAGAAAATAGCAAAAGGACCATATTCTTCACCCACAGGCCGTTCAAGATAAATGTAAAAAAAAACACCTTGTCTTTTGTGATTCATAAATTATTTCTCAGATTGAAAAAAGTAGAGGTTATCATACTTAGTTTTATTTTTGCTTCACATTCTCTAATGAGATAGTATATCCCATAATTTCAAAGATTATAACCCACAAAAGCCATTTTTAAGCAATTAGAAGTAGACACTTGTAGCACGAATCTTAAAAGTTCTTATTAATAAAAACAAACCTGAAGCCAGGTTTTGGGGTGAACGCTGGAAGATCAGAGAAGCAGAACAAGCCACAGTCACCTCACCTTGCCAGTTCCTCAGCTGATCCTGTTTCCTCAGACTGGAAGACTCTGAGTCCTCATCCAAATGGATCTCAGCTGAACTGCTGCTAGAAGCCTAAAAGCTTAACCAGGTCTAGTTCCTGGTTTTAACATCTTATATACCTTTCTGCTTTCTGCCATCACTTCCTGGGATTAAAGGCATGTGCCACCATGCCTGGATGTTTCCAGTGTGGCCTGGAACTCACAGAGATCTGGATGGATTTCTGCCTCTGAAATGCTAGGATTAAAGGTGTATGTGCCACCATTTTCTGGCCTCTATATCTAATGGCTGTTCTGTTCTCTGACCTCAGATAAGTTTATTAGGGTGCACAGTATTTTGGGGAGCACAATACCACCACATTTCCTCTTTTTTTGTCTAAAATTAAAAAAAGCTTATAACTAATACAAGAAAAACTATATCCAATAAGTATATACAATATATACAGTCAAGTATTACATTAACGATATCTAGTCCATTAACATTTGACAGATTCAGATGAAAAACTCCATTATATATATTAACAATGTCTAGTCCAGTAATATTTGATAAACTCAGACAAAAATTTTATTACTTATCCTGCTTAAAACAAGCAGTTCCTTTTTAAAAGTAGATTCAATAATTGAACTTTTTATCTTATCATATCCACATTGTCTCTTTTTTTCTTTTCATAATAGATTCAATAATCTACCTTTTGTCATTTTTATATCTTCCCCTTTTTCTTTTTAGAGTAGATTCAATGATCTACCCATTTGTCCTATTATTTCTTTATCTTTTTCTCAGAGTAGATTAAATGATCTACCTCATATCTATATTCTTTTTTTTCAAGCAAAAACTCCGAATCTAATCTCCTTGTTCAGCGTTTTTTCCTGACCATTAACAATTAACAACTTGTAACCAACCATCATAAACAATGACAATATCCATAACTCATTAAACAACCAAAAAAAAAAACACCCACCCCATCTCTTGGGAATGTGGGCGTTGTTTTCTTGAAATTACTTCCTGCTTTCTTGGGATAGAGACATCTTTAGGGAATCCTAAAAAGAAATTTTTGGGGTTAATTGTCAAGTCCTCTATCATTTGTCCAGTTGCTGAGTATAGCTAGAGTTTTCTCCAGTCCTGCCTGGCCCACGGTCATGACAAATCTCTCTCACCTGCCAGTCCCGCAGCCGCTCAGACCCAACCAAGTAAACACACAGAGACTTATATTACTTAAAAATTGTATGGCCATGGCAGGCTTCTTGCTAACTGTTCTTATATCTTATATTAATCCATTTCTATAAATCCATACCTTGCCACGTGGCTCATGGCTTACTGGCATCTTCATATGCTGCTTGTCATGGCGGTGGCTGGCAGTGACTCCCTCTGACTCAGCCTTCCTCTTCCCAGAATTCTTCTCCCTGTTAGTCCCGCCTATACTTCCTGCCTGGCCACTGGCCAATCAGTATTTTATTTATTGACCAATCAGAGCAACTTGACATATAGACCATCCCACAGCAGCTGAGTAATGAGAAAGTGCAGGGCTTGTTTCAAGTCCTTGTTCAAGTAGTCTGTCAGGCTGGATCATCTCAGCTAGCCATCTCAAAATTGTCCTGAGTAGTTTTTAGTCCAGAGTCGATCTTTCCATGGTGTTATTCAGCTTAATGGCTTTACCATAGTCCTTGTGGAATCATCTGGGACCATCTTTGTGGGGTCCCATCATCCTTTTGAAGATTTCAAAGTTGCTGTTAGGCGTGGTCATGGTTCCCTGTAGTGTTTTTTTTTTTTTTTTTTTTTTTTTGTGTGTGTGTGTGTGTGTGTGTGTGTGTGTGTGTGTGTGTGTGTCTCCTCTGTGGTATGGAGTAATCACAGTCTGATAAATGTCTGTCTCTCACAACCATGAGTGTTCTTCCCTAGAAGAGAAAATCTTCACAGCAATTTCTACCCACCATTTGTCCTGCCAAACTTTTCCAAACTGACCTTTGCCGATGCTTTCTTGTAACATGATGGTCCTGGCAATTCTTCTCTGAACAAGCAGCAGTAAACCCTTTGTCCCAGGTAGCAGCATCACCACAGTCACCAACATGATGAGAAGGAGCCAGCAACTCGGAGCTGCAGCCGCTGCCTCCATGGTTCCACCGCCACCATTTGTGGCTGGGCCTGGCCATAGCTTCTCCTTAGCAAGCCTCCTAGGCCTCCTTCAAACTCCGGATCCTCCTGCCTCTGCCTCCTTCAGTAAATCCAACCGGCGTGTGCCACCACAACAGACACTAGCTATACAATGCTTTAATATTTTGTTTCTATAAATCAGCCTTCTGAGCCTGCTCCTCTCCCCAGGAGGGAGTCTTTCAATTCAGAGGCAATCTTACTCGGGTGCAGAGGGAGTGGAAACAGACGATAGGAGAAACTCAGTGCAGGTATTGTTTCTGTGTAGTGACCACTGTGATATGGGCTTTTCTATTGTGCCCAACTCTCCACAATGCACTAAAACCACAAGCAAGAAAATCCTGTCTCTGTTACATTGTGTTACTCAGCTCAAGCACTTGGTCACAGTGGCAGAAAAGTAACAAACACAGCTATCAGTTATTAATTTTTTAGTATGGTGCTTGGGATTGAACTCAGGACCTTTCTCATACCAGGCAAATACTTTATAGCTGAGATACACACTTCATCTTTACCATTATTTTTGTAAGTATTATATTCTTGTTAGTTTCCATGCATATTCTTTTTTTTTAAAAAAGATTTATTTATTATGTATACAGTGTTCTGCCTATATGCCAGAAGAGGGCACCAGATCTCATTACAGATGGTTGTGAACCACCATGTGGTTGCTGGGAATTGAACTCAGGACCTCTGGAAGAACAGCCAGTTCTCTTAACTGCTGAGCCATCTCTCCAGCCCTCCATGCATATTCTTCCTTCCCTACTTTTACATGATTTATAACATTCCAGTCTTTTCCTAACCTTAACTAATACTCTCCTTATTTCCCATTAGGCTTTGGAAGACAACATTGCCTTATACAAGTTTTGGAATGAAATCCTCACCTTTGACCTCAATCCCTAACACTTCTATTTCTTTGTAGGATTATCCTTATAAAGTTGTCTGTCTTAGTCAATGTTTTACTACTATGAAGAGATACCATGACAACGGCAACTCTTACAGAAAACAAACAAACACACTTAATTGGGTCCTGCTCACAGTTTCACAGGTTCAGTCCATGGCAGGAAGCCTAGTGGTACACAGGTGGACATGTTACTGGAAAGTAGCCGAGATTCTGTGTGTGAACCTGTAGGCAGCAAGAAGAGAGAGCCACTGGGCCTGGTTTGGGCTTTTGGAAACCTCAAAGTCCACCTCCAGTTACACACTTCCTCCAACAAGGCCACACCTCTTAATCTTTTCAAATAGTGTCACTTCCTGGTGATGAAAAATCAAGCATTCAAATCTATGAGCCTACAGGGCCATTCTTATTCCAACTACCATAATGCCAAAGTTTAGTTTCTTCTTAAACAAGTGCCCCTTCCCAAAATATTCCCTATTTTCTTTCTGAAGCAATACCATCCAGCCCCAACCACACATGGATTCTTGGCTTCTTGCTGACTTCTACCTTGTAGAGGCTGCCAATAACCAGATTGATTTAGTGTCCTGGAGAACTTCTGTCTTTCCCAGCGCTGCCTTCTAACCCTTGAAACATGTCTACTTTTCTCCAATAGCCACTCATTGAACTCAATGCATCTTTCTTCATATTATGTCATTAAACTCTAAAAACCTATAATGAACTTATTCTGGCCTTTGTGTCTGTCAGTCTGTGGTCAAGCCATGCACTGGCTGGCCACACTTTGCCTTGTGTCTTGTTCTCTCCTAAACAGCTGTGTCTGTGGTGACATGTGCCCTGCTTGTTTCCACATTTGTGCCTCCTGTTCCTCTTTGACTTCATTTCCTGCCTAGAAATAAACCGTGTTGTCTCTCCCTTTCGTCATGCTCTCCCCCATAGTTAAAGCCTGTGTTCCTTTGTAAGACCATCCCTTCCTTCGGAAGCTTTTACCTGTCACTGTACCCCATTGCCCTTTCTCTTGACTTCCCTCCCCCACCCAGGATCTCACATTAATTATACATTCTGCTGAGCCCTTCCTTAGAATCATGTGTATCAGTTCCCTGGTGAAACAGTAAGGATCATCATCCTGGATTCTATCCACTACAAATATGTATTGTACAGAATTTCTAATAGTTCATGACTCTAGCTGGGGGCTGTATAATAAAAGGGACTTAACACAGATTACCTTGCTGTTGTATAGAAAGATTCAATTTAATTTAATTTGAGTTTTCATGAGTAATTTTTAAAGATTTTTTTTGTCCCTCCTGCCAGCTCCCAAATCGTGACATAAAGACTTCTTATTACTTATGAAAGCTTGGCCTGTAGCTTAGGCTTGTTTCTCACTAGCTCTTATAACTTAAATTAACCCATTTCTGTTAACTTACTTTCTGCCTCACGGCTTTATTACCTTTACTCTGCCCATGCTGCTTTCCTGAGTCCTCCGTGTCTGGCTGGAGACTCCTCAGAACTCTACCCTTCTTCTCAGCATTCTCCCTGCTCTGATTGTGACTGGCTGTTTAGCTTTTTATTAAACCAATCACAGTGAAATATCTGAATGTCACAAAAACTTGCAATGTATATTTTGTGTATTGATTCTCATTCCCTTCTACCCCATCTTTCTGTCCCTACTTCATCTATCTTTTAAAACATAGTCAGACTTTAAAAAAAAATCAAGATTCAACCCCATATATATATATATATATATATATATATATATATATATATATACATGTAGCAGGAATCTTAAAAGTTCTTATTAATAAAATCAAACCTGAGGCCAGTTATTGGGGTGAACACTGGAAGATCAGAGAGACAGAATAAGCCACAGCTATCTCACCTTGCTGGATCCTCAGCTGGTCTTGTTTCCTCAGACTGGAGGCCTCTGAGTCTCATCCAGAATGGGTCTCAGTTGAACTGCTGCTAGAAGCCTGAAAGCTTAACCAGGCCAAATGCTTCTCCAGGCCAAATGCCTCTAGTTTCTGGTCCTCACGCCTTATATACCTTTCTGCTTTCTACCACCACTCCCTGGGATTAAAGGCTTGCTTTCTGGGATTAAAGGCGTGGGTCACCATGCTTGGGTGTATCCTTGAACACATGGATTTCTACCTCTGGAATGCTAGGATTAAAGGCGTATGCTACCACTGCCTATCCTCACGTTTAATATTGTGGTTGTTTTGTCTCTGACCCCAGATAAGTTTATTAAAGTACACAATATTTTGGGGAACGCAATACCACCACATATACATATATATATATATATATATATATATATATATATATATAATGTTTAAAATACATAAAATCAAGAGAATCTAAAAAAACATGTTGAGTTTTTGAAAAACATATATATTTTATAATGTTATTTAAATAAAAGTACTCTATGGTAAAGATTCATGGAAAGAAAATATTATATCACTCTGTAACTAATGTCTACTTTTAATCTGTTAAAACAGCTTTTGTTGGTTATATATTTTTAAAGGATAAGATTTATTATTACATTAGCAAATGTAATGCAAACTAAGCATAATAAACTATTTTTTCTATATGAAAATAATTTAATTTATGAATCACAAGAGACTGATAGTTTACTATACTTGTGTTAAAGTAACCAGTCCATGAAGAGTACGGTCTTTGCCTATTTTCCTGGTCAACACCACACAGCACAGCTGCTTCTGGAGAAGATCTGAATTCCTGCCACTGACCTGTCATGGCCACTGGATGTCACTAAGACCAATAACATGTCACAGTGTGTCAGATGTTCAGGAGGGATAAATGCTAGTACATTTTCAATCTTTATTCAGCAAAACTGAGGATTAAAATTTATAAGCAATAATTGATTTATAGAAAATAAAAGGCTGCATGAAAATGTGCAAAATGATGAAGGAAGAACCGCTGATAGGCATGGAAACAAATCTCAGTGTGTGACGGATGGATGAAACTCTAACAGGCCACTGACTTGTCCTAATGATGCAGATAAAACTCTGATTCAGTACCTGTACCCTTCTGCTATAAAGAATGCATACATTTTTACCTGCCATCCTAAGAGCTTGTTGTCATGACCAGAGTTACAGTATCTTTATCACTGATATTCAAACTTCTTGTACCTCCAAATCTGATTTTTCTTGGAGACGGGGGCTTTACACAGGCTGTGAAGTTAACATGAGGTCATGGGTGGGGAGCATGATATCACTGATGTTCTCATAAAAATGGGGATTCAGACAGAGTTTTCCAGAGGCTGGCCACAATGGAAGGGGAATTTGGGAAAGCTGAACATCAAAGACAAGTCGAGCAAGCCTGGAGTGGGTCCTTCCCTCACAACCATCAAAAAGACTCTGTATAGACAGCAGAATGCTATTTATCTCATCAAAATTTAGAGATCAGGGATGAAAGAAGGAGATTGTCAAAGTCCAAACATAACCTGCTTTATGACCATCACCATGGACTATGTTTTCTTCAATCACACTGTAAAGGAACACAAATATGTACATTCTCATGAATTTTGCCACTGAATTTTCTCATGTAAATCTTGCCAAAGACATTTTTTACTCATATTTCTAAGTTTAATACCAATAAACTCAGACACATTGCAAGTCATAATCCAAACAAAAGTAAGATCATCAAAATGACAATCTCAAGTAACTCCAGTACTTTCATCCCCCATTTTAAATGTTGAGACAGAACCTTGCCAAGTGAAGCTTCCTGGTTTTGAACTCACTGTAGCTCAGGGAGGCCTTCAACTGTGTCCCCTTTATCTTAGCTTTTACTGTAGCTAGGGTTATAGGCATGCACCACCAAAATGGGCTTATTATAATAGGTTTCATTCTTTAAAAATATCAAATTGATGCCTAAAAGTGGGAAAAATAAATTAAGCGACACCCATGAAGGGATTCAAATATTGTCAAAGGATCATAAATACTGGCATTATAATTTCTGATATCATAGATTAAAAAACCTACGCTTCGTGAATCACTATGAATAAATAAATATTCTCATGCTTGGGAGAATCTGTTTAGATGAACAACAAAAGTTCTTGTAATCATGGGAATTATATCTGCTCAAAAAAGACCACGTTAGCACAGGAAATGCAAACAGCTCTGCCTTTGCGATTTGCCTGCACACTCTGCCACCTGTTACTAACCCGGGTGCCAGCCAGCTACGTTTATGCCAAAGCACAATCCCCATCTCAGGTGCTCCTTGCAATCAGGGCTAATATAGAAGCATCTGTGAGCCCTTCCTCTTAATGTTTGGTCTAAAAAAATAGAGCTAGCCATGGGTTAAAGTATGCACAACAACATTATATGTGTATGGTTTGACTCTTTTATAAAGTTTTCAATAATTCTTAAAAATCCCAAATGGAATAAGGTTGATTTTCCTCAGAAATTCTCAGAGTGTTTTTATTGATAAATAGAAAACCTCAAATGACTTGAGGTTTATCTCACGATTATTGTTTTTTTCCTGGTGACTTGATTTTTAACATGTTTGCCTCTAGTTTACTGTAATTATCTTTTATCAGAAAATGCCAACACATCTTTTACTGACGTTCTCTTTTGCACTGAACCCATTGCAATGTACAGATGGACCTGGCCATGCAGTGTCTTTGTTTGTGATAATAATGAATATTCAATTTTCATGAAATCCAATAGAAGTTTGAGAGTTGTTAAAGATAAACACAGGGTTTCATATATGGCTAGGGAAACATTCTACTTCTGTCCTGAAGTATTGGGCTATAGAATAGTTAAATATTTCATTGGAATTATGTTTGGGGGGGTGACTAAAAATGGAATAGTTGTTTTCATGAAAGAATTTATTCAATTAAGTCTACGGAGGGTTACCTTTGGTATTAGCAAGTCTGACATGCTAAACCTTCATACTTTCTTTTTATAGTGAAAGATAAAAGAGACAGACTAGCTATTTCCTCATCTTCCTCCCCTGAGACAAAAGACTGGCAGCTGGCAGATTAAGTCAAAGGCCTGGCAGGCTTCGGCTTCTGCCAGTGGGGCCCCCACTGCCTGTGGACCAGTTTGACATGTTCAAGGCCAGAGACAAAGTTGTGGGGCTACCAGCCTCCCTGTTGTCTTTGTTCAAAATGACCAACACTAAGTTGGAGGATGAAACCTGAAAGGACCCCTCAAAGACATTTAATACCCCAGACCTCAGGGAAAGACTGGATTTTGGCTTCCAGAAGGCCCCCTCTGCTTTACAGATGTTTTTTGCTCTCTGTGCGCCTCACTGAGTTGGGAATCATCTCCAGCAATAAATGCCATTCTTTGCTAATTGGGGGATAGAGGAGGCAGCCAACACATTCATATCTTTATTTTAACTGAAGTTAAAACCAGACTTTGGATTAGGCTTGGGGATCTCAGCTCAAATGGTGTTTTGACAGGTAAACAGATATTTGCTGTTGTGTCACTACGAGATTTATTAATCACAGGCTTTTGCTCTCAGTGTTGACACTAAAATGGAAAAGTCTCATGCTATTGCTGAAATGCTCTCTTAGTGATGCATCCCAGTTTCTGGAAGTCAACCTTTCCTAGCACCATCTGAATGTTGACAAAATCCTCATGACAAATGACAGCCAGAGCTCATCCAGATTTTAGCAAGTATCTGGATGTTTGGCATCGGGTATGAAAATTCCAGATGGTCGACTAGATTTCTCACTTTTCATTTCGATGTTTTCCCCAAGAGTTTCATTCAGTTATAATGTTCATTCATGGAGACAGCTTGTGGTAGACCTATGACTTTCAGGAATATTCTTATCTTTTATTAACAGAACATGTGGCAATTTTTCGACATGCCATCCTTTTGCAGATTAAAGTAGCATTAGTGCACAATTAAAATATTTGCAGATTTGCAACCTGTGGTCTGAGTGAGCAAAACAAGTTGATTTTCTTCTCTTCTTTCACATATAATACAGAAAAATATCTCAGGCAAGGCATGTATGGGGTTTCTCCAAATATCAAGAAATACATTCTCTAGTTGACAGCAACTGACTATGACACAATTTAACACTAGTTTGAGTATAATCCCAGTGACTAAGAGCTCAGCCCCAAAAGACAGATGCCAATTGTGTGTTCAATGTTCTGGTCTGAGCTACCATTAAAAAAAATACTTACTTTTATTTTATCTATATGACTGTTTTTTTCTGCATGTATGTAAGTGCAGTAGATATATGCCTGGTGCCCACTTAAGCCAGAAGAGGGCGCTAGCCCATGGACCTGGTACTGGTTTAAGCCTCATGTATGTAGGTGCTGAAAACCAAACCTGACTTTTATACAAGAGTGGCCAGTGCTCTTAACCTCTGAGGCATCTTCCAACACCAACTTCTATGTGGTTTTGAATGGGAGGCTTCCTTGACCTTTTCGCTTCTAGGTGTGTGGATTTATGTCTGGGACTTCAATTCCATTGATCCATGTATCTGTTTTTGTGCCAATACCACATGATTTTTTTCATTTATCAGTATAGGTCTGTAGTAAAATTTGAAATTTGGAATGGCGATACCTCCAGCCATTCTTTCATTATTCAGTATTGGTTTTAATTATCTTTGTGTGTGTGTGTGTGTGTGTGTGTGTGTGTGTGTGTGTGTGTGTTTCCATATCAAGCTGAAAATTGTCCTTTCTAGATCTCTGAATAATTTGTGTTGGAATTTTCTAGGGATTGCATTGAATTTGTAGATTTCTTTTGGTAGGATGGTCATTTTTACTATATTGATCTTACTGACCTGTGAGCATAGGAGAGCTTTCTGTTTTCTGATACCTTTTTTAATTTCTTTCTTCAGTGACTTGAAGTTTTTGTCATACAGGTCTTTCAATTGCTTGGTAAGAGAAACCCCAAGACATACTATTTGAGGCTGCTGTGAAAGGTGTTTTCATGATCTCTTTTTCAGTCCATTATTATTTGTTTATAGGTGGGCTACTGATTTTTGTGTATTAATTTTGTATTCAGCTACTTTGCTGAAAGTGTTTATGGGGCTAGAAGTTCCCGAATGGAACTTTTAGGGTCACAAATAAAGATACTTTGATTCCTTTCTAACTTGTATCCCTTTGATCTACATCAGTTTTCTTACTGTTCTAGCTAAGACTTCAAGTACTATATTGAACCAGGTATGGAGAGAGTGGACAACCTTGTCTTCTTCTGGGTTTTAGTAGAAATAGTTTGTGTTTCTCTCCATTTAAAGTGATATTTGAAATGTCCATTCTGTAAAATGCCTTTATTATGTTGAGCTACATCCCTGTATCCCTAATCTCTTCAGGACTTTTATCATGAAGCATTGTTGGATTTTGTCAATGGCCTTTTCTGCATCTAATGAGGTGATCATGTCGTTTTTGTCTTTCAGTTTATTCATATAGTGGATTGCATTTATTGAGTTATGTATGTTGAACCATTTCTGCATCTCCAGGATGAAGCATACTTGATCATGGTAGATGATTTTTTTGATGTATTCTTGGATTTGGTTTGCAAGTATTTTATTGAGTATTTATGCAAGTACTTTATTTGCATTTACGTTCATAAAATGGCTCTGTAGATCTCTTTCTTGGGTTGCTTAGGTATCAGAGCAACTGGGACCTCATAAAACGAATTGGGCAATGTTCCTTTTGTTTCTACTTTGTGAAATAATTTGAGGAGTGGTAGTATTAACTCTTCTTTGAAAGTCTGATAGAATTCTTCTCTAAAACCATCTGACCCTGGGGTTTTGTTGGTTGGGAGACTTTTAATGACCATTTCTATTTCACTAGGCATTGTTGGTCTGTTTAAATTGTTTATCTGATCTTGATTTAAATGTGGTAAGTAGTATGTATTGAGAAAACTATCCATTTCTTTTTAGATTTTCTAATGGAATAAAGTATGTCCTTATGATTCTCTTGATTTCCTCAGTATCTATTGTTATGTCCTTCTCTTTATGTCTAATTTTATTAATTTGGACATCATCTCTTTTCCTTTTAGTTAATTTGGATAAAGCTTTGTCAATCTTATTAATTTTCTAAAAGAACCAACTCCTTGTTTCATTGATTCTTTGTAATTTTTTGTTTTATTGATTTTTAGCTTTAATTTTCATTATTTCTTGGCACATACACCTTTTGGGTATGTTTTTTTTCTTTTAGTTCTAGAGATTTCAGGTGTGCTGTTGTGTTACTAGTATGAGATCTCTCCAGTGTTTTGATGTAGGCACTCAATGCTATGAACTTGCCTCCTAGAACCATGTTCATTGTGTCTCATTTGTTGGATATGTTGTGTATTCATTTTCATTTAATTCTAGAAATTTTTAAATTTCTTCCATAATATGTTGTATAAAACAATAAACAATAAAAAAATACAGAGAGAGAGAGGGGTTGGGGGATCTAAAGACATTGGATAAAAAGATCAAACTTTAAAAAAATTGTCTTACTCTATTTTTCATTCAGCAGTGAGTTCCATGAGTTTATAAGCTTTCTGTTTTCTCTGTTGCTGATTTTATGTAGCTTTAACCTTTGGTAGTCAGACAGGATGCAGGGCTTGAGAGTCTCTCTCCCATCTTTTGTATTCTGTAGTGAAGCTTGCCTCTATGGTTCCTTTTCAAGTTCCTAAAATTTTCATTTTATGATTTCCCTTAATTTGGGTTTCTTTATTTGGATCTATTTTTACTCTCATGTCTTGAACTGTTTTATTTATTTCCCTCTGCTGTTTGTATTTTAGATTTATTTGAGGGCCTTATTCATTTCCTCTTTAAAGACTTCTATAATATTCATAAATGTTATTTTAAGGTCTTTATCTTGTGCTGTGGTGATGTTGTGTCCCCCAATATATTGTGCACGCTAATAAACTTATCTGGGGTCAGAGAACAGAACAGCCACTAGATAGACATAAAGGCCAGAAAATGGTGGCACACACACCTTTAATCCTAGCATTCCAGAGGTAGAGATCCATCCAGATCTCTGTGAGTTCAAAGCCAAACTGGAAACAGTCAGGCATGGTGACACATGTCTTTAATCCTAGGAAATAATGGCAGGAAGCAGAAAGGTATATAAGGCAAGAGGACTAGAAACTAGAGTCTTTTTAAGCTTTTAGGCTTTTAACAGCAGTTCAGCTGAGATCCATTCGGGTAAGGACTCAGAGGCTTTCAGTCTGAGGAAACAAGATCAGGTGAGAAGTTGGCAAAGTGAGGTTAGATGTGGCTTGTTCTGCTTCTCTGATCTTTCAGTGTTCACCCCAATACCTGGCTCCAGATTTGTTTTTATTAATAAATTCTTTTAAGATTCGTGTTACATTGTGCTTCAGCTATGGTGTAATATTCAGCGTTCTGCTCTGGTAGGGTTCCTGGGCTCTAGTGTCCTGACTGTTATTGATTTTGTTTTTACATGGTTGTCTAGTCATCTGGGTTTTGGAAGGTTGTAATTCTAGATTCTGATATCTGAGTCTGTCTTTTTTGAGGGGTGGGTATTTTGTTCCTTGGTTTCTGTTGCCCTCCCTGGTTCTTAGGAGAGTGTGTTGGCTGTGGTTGCTTGGTAGACAATTCTTCTGGGATCCTGATACGTGTGACCACTGGAGGTTCCAGGTAAAATGCTTTTCTAGGTATCAGGAGCTGACATCCAGGAATAGGGGTAATCTATGGAGGGGATTGAGGGGGCCAAAGGAATGAAGAAAGCAGGCTGTTCCACCAGGATCTCCTTAGTCCCCTGGGAGTGGGAACAGAGATTGAGGAGAGGCTGTGCAGATCTACTGCAGAGCTGGGGATAAGACTGGAGCATGGGTTTTGGAGTGACTGAGGGAGCCCTGAAGATCTGCCATTAGACTACCTACTTCACTGGCAGGAATCTTCTTCTTTCTTTTTTTTAAACTCTCTTCTTCCCACCTTCCCCTCCTTCTCCCCCCACTTCCTTTCTTTCATTTTTTTAAATCTCAAATGAAGAAATGCCATGTTCCTGGTCAGTACATCCTGGACTTAAGTGATCTTCCCTGCTCAGCCTCTGAATCCTCTGGGCTAGCAGATGATGTGCATAGTCAGGCCTGATTACTTCATCTCTCTAAATTCAACTTTCTGTCTTACAATGTTCTCACAATACTAGAGAATTCCATCTCAAGTGTTTAATACAGGTAAAAACATCAAATGATTAAAGATAGTGTCGTTGACAAACAAGGTCTCCAACTCACACATCAAAGGGGCAAACACAGAGACATAGACGATACAGGAAAGAAAAAGATTCACTAAGTAGTGTGCAGGCAGGGCATTTAGGTTGACACTGTTTACATTGTGCTGTGAGGTAGTTAGACATGACATGAAATCAACCATCTGAGGGTATTCTGTTTTGCCTCTTGATGTCCTGGCTGACAGCAAATGGATTGCCTTATATACTTTAGAAATATATATTCACATATGAAGAATAATATTAGCAATTGATTAGTTGGCCTCTTTGTGGGAGTAGGAGTGAGGGCGAAGCTGATCTCTTTTTTGTCAAATACTATTAAACTTTGCATACTTAACAAGCATACTGAAAAAAATTCCAGCTTGTCATGTGAAAAGCCTGATTTGGACTAGTGAATAGGTATTGGAACTGAGAAAATGGGTTCTAGGCAAGACATTAAATATTTATAAGCATCAGTTTCTTTGTCAACTCTAATATGGGTTACATTTACATATCCTTTATAAAATGTATAAATTTGTCCATTGAATGCAATTGGAAGTTCTTTAAGTGAGTCCTGTTGTAATTTACATCTGGAATTTAAAGATTTCCAAAGGCTCATGTGTGAAGCCTTCATCCATGACTCTTTTGCTGTTGAGATGTGGTAGAAATACTAGGTGTGGTGATATATTGTGTACCCTAATAAAATTTACATGAAGATCAGAAGACAGAACAAGCTACTAGATTAAGCATAGAGGCTAGCCACACACACACACAGTGGTGGCACACACCTTTAATCCTAGCACTCGAGAGGCAGAGATCCAACTGAATCTCTGTGAGTTCAAAGCCACCCTGGACTACATGAGATTGACTCAGTCTAGGAGAGAAAACAGAGCCAGGCAGTGGTGGCACACACCTTTAATCCCAGTACTGGGAAGCACACACGCCTTTAATCCCAGGAAGCGACAGCTGAGTAGAGAAAGGTATATAAGGTGAGAGGAGACAGGCTCTAAAGGCTTTTCAGCAGAAGCGTCCCTTTCAGCTAGAGGCTTATCCACTGAGGCTCTTTCAGGCTGAGGAGTTGGTGAGGTAAAAGGTGGTGGCTGTGGCTTCCTCTGCTTCTCAGATCTTCAGGTAAATTTTATTGGGTACACTATATATATACACATACACACAATATATCACCACAATTGGAGGAACTAAAGCACAAGGCTGAGACTTTAAAGAAGATACTGGGGACCCTGACTTCATCCTTTCCTCCCCTCCTCCTCTTCCCTCCCCCTCCCTCTTCCCCTCCTCTCCCCTCCCTTTTTCTCCCCTTTCCTCTGTCTCCTCCCCTCTCTTCTCTTCCCCTTTCCTTCTCGTTCTCCTCTCCTCTTCCCTCTTTTCTCCACCCTGCCCCCTTCTTCTCTCCTTTTCTTCTTAGCTCTCCTGAGATGAACAGCCTCCTCAACACAAGCTTCTATTACGATAATATCCTGCCTTGCCTCAGGCAATGAAGCAATCCAGTCAGCAGACAAGCAACTGAGACATCTCAAATCATGAGCCAAACAATTCTTGCCTCTGTTAGCTGATTTCGTTAAGTACTTTGTCAGAGTAACAAGATGGTGACTCCCTTCTCCCTGTGGAGTATTTGCAATCTGCAATTAGCATAGAAGATTGTATAAGGCTGCATGGGAGGCTTCTCTTAATTTTGGCTTCTTTGGACTAATTGTCTAATGAAAGGTGGAAGAACCTTACAATTCACTGGTCCCTACTACTTCTCTCTAAGGAGCTCACGCATATTGATGTGCAAGCAACACCTTTTGTGCAGAATACCAGCCAACGGCAGGCACCTCACTGCCAGTAGTTTCCAGCCAAAGGCAACTTTGTACAACTCATCATGATAAGTAGCTCTTACTAGATGCTAAGTTACCCAGCTCCCAGTTCTGTTAATGCATGATTGGCAGCTCTTGTTAGCTTCCAAGCTTTGGTATTTCTCTTTCAGGAGCCAAGCATTGTGCGCATTTCAATTATTTTGGCTGTTAGCACATCACATACGTTTCGGGCATTGTTAACCAAGGACAGGAATAAGTAGGTTGGGTTCCAGTTAAACCCACACTGCAGAAAGGGGCAGTATGACATGCTATTGAGACTATTAAAATTTCTGACTTTCTTGTTTATGGGTGAAATCGCAAGTGTGAACTGCTGTTTAAAGACATTTAATCAATATATGTCTTAAAAATTCGTAGTTTAAGTTACAGGTGGAAGATGAATGTATTTAATTTGAAAACAAATAA
>CABHPQ010156053.1:9896-31436 GCA_902168405.1 Peromyscus aztecus
AGAGAGAGAGAGAGAGAGAGAGAGAGAGAGAGAGAGAGAGAGAGAGAATCTTTGAGATTCTTTGCAGAGAGTGCTTGTGAAAGAAGCGATGAGGAGGTCCAAAGAATAGTCTTAGGCTTTTCTGCTACTTTTGTTGAATCCAATAAAACTAAATTGAGAGCTAAACTGAGAAGAGACTACTCAATGTGGAGATTGATGAACTATGCTGTGTTACCTGTACCAGGAGGCTTGCTCTGTATTAAAATGCACACCACTCCCTTTCCTGAAGTGCATCCCATGGCAAATGTCAACCCAAAGTTCCTGGAAGCAACTTCAGTATTTCATATGCTTGTAGTTTTTATTTTTTATTTTTATTTTTTCTTAGCTCTGGAATTAAAGCCAACCAGAAAAAAATGAAGAATAGAGGTTCACATCATCCCTTCTTTCACTTTCCTAACACTCCAAGTTGTACAGTCCTTTCTCAAGCAAAGACAATCTGTGACTTCTTTCAAAACAGAGGGTTAGGCCAGTGAGGTAGCTCAGCAGGTAAAAGCGTTGGCTGCACAAAACTGACGACTTGAGTTTCATCTCCAGAGCCCGTGGTGAATCTAGAGAACTGACCCCAAAAAGTTGTCCTCTGATCTCCACACATGCACCATGGCGTGTATCCAACATGCACGCATGCATGCACGCACACGTGTACATGAACAGAGCTGGGAGTTGGAGGGTTAGCTCAGTTGGAAAAATGTTTGCCTGGACCTGAGACAGACACCCAGAATCTACATTTTTAAAAAAAAATCTGGACATGGTGAAGTATACCTATAATCCCAGCACCAGAGAAGAGAAACAAAGACAGTAAGGTCCTTGGAGCTTGCCAGCCCGCCAGCCTAGCCTCATTGGTGAATTGCAGACCAAATGATAGACTTTATCTCAAAAAACAAGGTGGATGACTCCCGAGGAACACCTGAAGTTGTCTTCTGACCTCCACGTACATGCACGCATATGTGCATTTGCATATGCACAGATGTGCACACATAGACCAGAGCTGGCCTGAGGACAGAGCTCAGTTGGGAAAATGCTTGCCTTGCATTTGTCAAAACATGGATCTGACCCTCAGCACTATGAAACAATAAAAAGAGAAGAGCTAACTCTGGCTTCGGTCCTGTCTCTCCTGGTAAGTCCTGCATAATTTTGTCCAGATAGAGTAAGCTCTGTGACAGTTTCCATGTTTGTCTTTTGCTTTCTTATAAACTCCTCTGACCATGACCTGCTTTTCCGAGACATTAATCTTTGTTGTTCTTGAATTCCACAGACATCTCTAGGACAAGCAGGACTCCCTCTCAGTATCAAATACTTACTGGGCCATCTACAATTCAAGTTCAAGAGATATATTATATCATTTTCCATGTCAGGGGAACTTGCTCTCTGAGATTTGGTTCAAATCAGGCATGATAATCCTATGCTTGTAATCTCAGAGCCTAAGAGCCTGCGGCAGGAGTATCATAAGTTTGAGGCCAGCCTTGGCTACCTGGTGAGATCCTGTCTCAAAACAAAAGAAAATGCAGAATTGGTTCCTTTCCAGTGTTGCGTTTACAAAGCCTGAATTCAATGTGGTTTGGAGGAGAAATTCAATTGGCAACATCAGTGCACACTGCAGGTGTTATAGAAGAGAGTCAACCAGGTAGAACAGGGCTAGAGAGGGGACCAGGTTTGTTAGACTTGTCCATGGGCTGCACAGACTCATCCCTTCCAAGGTTGAAGGCAGATGAACCTCCAGACTGAACCCAGCTTCAGACTGAGCCTGTTGCCAGAATCACCTCCATTTTCAAATGAGTTCCCTTTGCCCTTGTTTCTTCTGCTAATGACAACCCTGCCAGGAGGTGACAATTTCTTCCACTACTGGCTGCCCACTTTTGCCATTATGTTAGTGTGTTCTATTTGGGGGATTGTTTGCAGCTCCTATTTAACTTGGCCCAGCATGCTCAGTCATCTCACATCTTTGGGCATAGCCATCTCTTTCTGCTATCATTTGATAAAGGCCAGAATGAAACAAATTCCCCAGAGATCCATTCTTCTTCTTGCTGAGTCAAACCCATCAGAGACTGCCTTCCCATGACAGATCTGAAATCCCTGTTGTTTCCACAAGACAACTTGGATAATCAAGACAACAGAGAGCTCTTCCTGCCTTGATGAAAAGCCACAAGAGCCTTCTCATTAAAGGGTGAGAAAATTAATTCCTGGGCCTTTATGAGGGTTGGATGTCTCCCTTCGCCCTAGTCTTTCTTGTTTCATGGTGTTATAGCATTTGTACATTTGAGACATGGACTAAAGACCACACCATACTGTCTGCCTTTAGCTGGAAAGCAGGCTGAATGGTCCCATGACATGTCCCACAATAGGAAAGGTTGATTTGAACAGTGGACCAAAGAAATCCATTGTCAGGGTATGAAATTGAAAGAGGTGGAACCAGAAAGTGTTTTATAGAAAACTGACAGAATGAAGGTTAGGAATACTTCACCTGTCTAAAAGCAGAATATGCTTGAAAGACCCCAGAAGATTGGACCTTTTGTAACATGAGCAATGAGTATAAAAAGTGAGGAGCCCTCCTTTCAAACAGGAATATTCTTAAATCTATAATCAAAGGAAAATCTACAGCTGTGCAGAAGGAAGTTCTGGAATGTAACTTTAATTTTCCAATGCTGTTTTATTTGCTCATATGACTATATGGCTTTGTAATTGTCCATAGGATGCTTTTATTGTTTTTGTTTTTTTCTTCCTAGGTAAACTCTTCAGGGCAGGACCTGACTCCTCAGAAGAATCTTTTCAATCTCTTTACAGAAGTGTTCATGTCAGGGTCATGCTGGAGAAGAAGCTGAAGAGTAATTACTAGCCAACCACAGCTGGAAGCTTAGAAGATAGAGCAATCAGCACCCTGCATCAATGACTGTGCTTCAGACCAAGAGACAACCAAGCCACTTCTTCCCATATGACCTGGAGTGCCTGTGTATGATTTTGAGGGAAGAGGGCAGACGGAACTTTGAACTTGGTGTCCATGTCACCTGGGAAAAGAAGCAAGCTCTTGTATAAGATGACCGTGGGTCAGGAGAGTGTGCACTGTAAGTTTATGGTATGAAGAGGTTGAGGGGGCCCACTTGGAGCCACTCAGCTATCCTAGTTTTAACCTGCTCTTGTTCCTCATCATTCCCACCTGTAATTCTGTCTTGGCAACAACTCCACACTGAGTGTTCTCAAAGTACTTTGTAGACTTTAATTAGTTCCGTGGGAAGTGAGGCAAAGTCCAGCCTTCATTTTGCCAAAAGATGTTGGAAGTTGGAGAACAGGGAAGAAAGAGCTAGATAGCCAAGCAATTTTCTGAAGGGTGTGTGGTGCAGGAGGGTGTGTGGTTAAAACCCCTGTGTCCTGAGCCTTGGTAGGAATGTCTTAGCCTTCTAGTCCCAAACAGGCAGTGGGCTCATCCTACTAACCTACTTTGCTAGGGTGTTGTTGATGAATGCTTATAAACCCTATCCTAGATGACAGGCTTGGAAGATAGTTAAGGAAAGCATGTCATTAAGTCCCTACTCACCCCCTCTCTACGACTAGCCCTGGAGAAATGGATGAGAGCCAGAACCCAAGGGCCTCCACTTCCACAGATGTTTGGAGCACTCACCAGCAGTGAGGGAATCAGGGACGCGGGCTGCAGGATGAACAGTGGGGACTGAGGAAAGTCTAAAACAGGTGACACATAGCCAGGTGGGTCAGAAAAGATTGTCACAAGAGGCTCTATGGACGGCTGCTTTCTTAACACACAGGACACAGTTTTTGTAGTTTTCCCCCTTCTTCACGTTGTAAGGCCCGTCACAAGGTATCTTTTTAAATTAGGTTTCTATTGCTGTGATAAACTCCATGACCAAAAACAACCTGGGGAGGAATGGCTTTATTTCAGTTCTCAAGGGAGGAACCTGGAGGCAGGAACTGAAACAGAAGCCACGGAGGAGTGCTGCTCACTGGCTTGCTCCTCATGGCTTGCCCAGCCTGCTTTCTTACACCATCCAGAACCACCTGCCCAGGGCTGGTACCCCCATGGCAAGCTGAGCCCTCTCATACCAATCATTAATCAAGACAATACCCCCCACAGATTTGCCTATGGGCCAATGTTACCGGGGCATTTTCTTGATTAAGATTCCCTCTTCCAGGGGACTAGAGAGCTGTCTCAGAGGGTAAGAGTACATGCTGTTCTCCCAGAGGACCCAGCACCCACATGGCAGCTCACAACCATCTGTAACTCCAGTTCCAAGGGGTCCAACACCTTCTTCTGGCCTCTGCAAGCACCAGGCACACAAATGATACACAGACCTACAAGCATACAAAAACGTATACACATAAAATAATCATTTTTTAAAAAAGATTCCCTCTTCCCAGACATGTCTAGGCTTGTGTCACGTTGACAAAAACAACTGGCACAATATCAAAGGGACATTTCTTTCCAAGGAGTTAGATGTCCCCCACTCTGTGTGCCGTAGCCCTTCTGGGTACTCAGAGACCTGGTTGACTCTCGTTCTATGCTTCTCTGAAGGAAGTAGTTAAGAGTTTGGGCTCTGACTTAAGAGATTAGAGTTGCAGGCCTTTGTCATTTCCAGTCAAGCTGAGTAAGATACTTCTCTAAGCCTTGATTTTCTCATCTGTAAAATGTGCCCAGTAGCAATCCCTAACCCAAAGGTTTGCTGCGATGTTAAGTTAAATGCAATAATTCAGATAAGCCTTTGTAGCAGGAATCTTAACAGTTCTTATTAATAAAATCAAACCTGAGGCCAGGTATTGGGGTGAATGCTGGAAGATCAGAGAGACAGAACGAGCCACAGCTAACCTCACCTGGCCAACTTCTCAGCTGATCTTGTTTCCTCAGACTGGAAGCCTCTGTGTCCTTATATCCGAATGGCTCTCAGCTGAACTGTGCTACTCAAAACCTAAAAGCTTAACCAGCCAAATGCTTAACCAGGCCAAATGCTTCTAGTTCCTGGTCCTCATGCCTTATATACCTTTCTGCTATCTGCTATCACTCCCTGGGATTAAAGGCTCGCTTTCTGGGATTAAAGGCGTGAGTCACCATGCTTGGCTGTATCCTTGAACACGTGGATTTCTGCCTCTGGAATGCTAGGATTAAAGGCGTGTGCTACCACCGCCTATCCTCTATGTCTGTTTAGTGGCTGTTCCGTTCTCTGACCCCAGCTAAGTTTATTAGGGTGCACAATATTTCGGGAAACACAATACCACCACAAGCCTTAACATGGTGCTAGCATATGGCAAGCACTTGACCCGTTTTAACCCTGGCTCTTGTATCTAAGACCACCGCAGTACTTTGCTTTCTGGAGTTCCAGCCTCTTCCCTGGCCCACTTCTACTTTCTTCAGTGGAAAGTCAGGGAAGACACCAACTTCCTTTTCAAGTCAGTTAGAGCAAGGTAGAGTTAAGATGGCCCTCCCATTTATGTGGACTTGTTACACATATTAATCCTGCTCTGGATGCCTAATGTGTCCTCAAAAAAGCTGAGTGTGTAGTGTTGCTCGGGTGATCTTTTTAGGTGACTGTGTTGGCAATGCTCAAACAATGCTCTAGGAGAAACAAAAAATCAGAGCTGGGAGAAGAGGGGCTAGTGTTTGAGAACAAGATGCTTTTCATTTCCGGGCCAGCTGAACCCTTCAGCTTCCCAATCAAAAGGCCTTGGTATTTCTATGTTGTAGATTAAAAAATGGAAACTCAGAGAGATTAAAGGCTACACTCAGGCTCTTTCTTCTAGGGATGGCAGAGCCTGGCTCTGAGTGTGGTTCTGATTCTTACACTGGTCTTTTTTCTACACCCAAATCACACCCAAAGGAAGGATCTCCTTTTGCCAAAGGTCAGCACGTGTGCCTTTAAATCTCTCACCATCCCTGCCAGGGGCACCTTCCTGATGCCCCACACCCTGTGGAAACATGCTCCTCTTTACATATTGGTCCTTTTCTAGGATGCTTCTCCTATGAAATTCCCATCTGGTCTTTGAAGCTTAGGAAGTTTCGCCACCTTTGAGAAGGTGTCAAAGGAACATTCCTTTCCAAAGAGTGGGGTATCCCATTTTCCACGCGCCCACAGCACTTTCTTTATATTTCTGTTTTACTATTTATAATCTTGTTTTTAGATTCTCTCCTCACCCCAGTATCCCATAAACTGTGATCTTTGAAGACAGGAATCAACATCTCCTGTCTGTCATTGCTCCCTGACACCCAGAGTAATGACTGATACCCAGAAGTTGAGTGAGTTATGGAGGCGAGCAGTCCAGGCTCAGACAGGTGGTGTGAAGTTAGTGAAATTGCTTCTTAAAATACCTAAGAGAAGGCTGGTGAGATGGTTCTGTGAGCAAAAGAATCTGCCCCCAGCCCGAAAACCTGAGTTCCATCCCCAGATCACACATGATGGAAGGAGAGAACCGATTCTTGCAAGTTGTTCTCTGACCTCCACACGAATGCCATTGCACATGAGCATGTGCACCCATCACACACACACACACACACACACACACAACTTTTGAAGTTTTCGAGACAAAAGTACCTTAAGTAGATATACTACATCCATGGAATAAGGTCCTCCAAAGACAAATGACAGTGGCATTATCTCTTTCTGTTATTTGGGTTAATTGATGTGTTATATCAACTATTGTTGGCTGGTCTCTGCTTGCCTCCTCCCAATAGAGTCCATCTGGTTGAGTGTGTAAGCCTATCTCTTACATTGTACACATCATTGTGTCTCTTGCTTAGCATCAATACAGGAAGTTTATTATAAATACCATGCCATTCTGGGGCTACAGGTTGAGAGTGCTCGCCTGGTCATTGTGGCTCATTCCTGATAGAATTTGATGTGGTTTTACTGAAATCCCAGTAGCTGAAATATTTGTTTGCTATTTCCACACTCTAACTTGAGAAATATTTCTTTTCACTTTGTTTTATTCACCTCAGTTTCTTGCCATAGTGACTGACATATAGGATGCTTGAGAAATTTTGTTGAGCATGTAAATGCTTTCTATTGCCTTCAGATATTTCATACAGATAAAGCATATGTGATGGAAATATAAGAGTAAACAAAGAAAACATGCCTCTGTGCCTAATCCCCTGGCTTAAGAACTATATTGTTGTTAAGACGTCAAAGCCTCCTTTGTGTCCCATTCTAATTATTTTCATCTTCTCTCCCTCTGGAGGAAACATCTACTCTAATGATTTTTTACATTTATCATCACCTGCAGTTTAGCTTTGTTGCATATAGACCTTGGACAAGACCTTATGTGGCTCTAAATATATCTGAATTCTTGTAAAACTTCAGTCATGATGTATGAATTCTCCAGTGAGTTGCTTTTTTCTCTCAACATTTTGCCGTTCATTCTGTTGCTCATAGACTTCAGTTCATTTTTTATTGATGTGTTATGAAGAAATGACTAAACCACAATCTCCTTAACCATGCTCCTATCAAGAGGTAGACCAGTTGACCACAGAGAGCATACTCAGTGCTGAAAGCCTCCAGGCTTCCCTCTAAGGTCAGAAACAGGTAAAGGTGTCTGTCTGTTCTGGGAGTTTTAGCCCCAACAATCAAGCAAGAAAAACTAGTACAAGATCAGGGGATCTTCAGTGAAGATGCCAAGAACCCCAATGGAGAAGGATTCATCTCTTCAGCAAACAATGCTGGGAAGACTAGACATCTACATACAAGAAAGAGAAGCTGGACTCTGAGTGCATTCTGTGTACAAATATTAACTAGACCTGGGCATGGTGGCACATCCATGTGATCCCACACTTAGAGTGATGAGGCTGGAGGATTACAAGATTGAGGCCATCCTGGGTAAGACTGTCTTCAAAAGGGAAGGAAGAAGGGAGGGAAGGAAAGCACAAAAAAGAAAAGATTAAGGGTCTGGACTGGAGATAGTACAGGGTAGACTATCTACCTAGCATGACAGGGCCCTGGGTTCAATTGCCAACACCACCAGAAACAAAAACAAGCAAAATGCTGAAAATGTGTCAATGACCCAAATGTAAGACCTGAAACCATAAAACTCTCCTGTCCTAATGTGGAATATAGGGGAAAGCGTCATGGGTTTGGATTTGACAGTTATTCCTTGGAGATGATACCCAAAGCGAAGGTCACAGAAGCTAAAAACAGACAAATGAGAGCATGCTAAACATCAGACCTGCACACGCAGGAAGTGAGCAATGCTGCAGACAAGTGACCTGTAAAACGGGAGGGTATTGCAAAACATCTGAAAGGGTCAACCCCGAAAACCTCTAGAGAAATCTCACAACTCAACAGCACATCCAAGCAATTTCCTTAGAAAGTGGGCAGACAACTGGAGTAGAGATCTATCCAGAGAAGGCACACAAAGGAAATGCAGCCATCAGAGATCTGAAAACAAGGCACAGAGATTCATCTCACACCCAGCAGGATGGCCACAAGTGGGAACTAGGGAAGTGGCTCAGCAGTTAAGAGTACTCACTGCTCTTGCAGAGGACCTGAATTGGGTCCCCAGTACCCATATCTGGCTGCTCACACCCACCTGTGACTCTACCTCCAGGGGGTCCAGTTTCCTCTTCCTGCCTCTTCAGGCACCTACATGCATATTCCCAGTGTTCTCTCACCATGTGCAAGAATTCCAGTCCTTCTGCCCTCTCATAACCCTTGAAAAGCTTGCCCATCCGATGGCTACTTCAATTGACTTTTTTTTCCTTTTTGATTTTTCAAGACAGGGTGTCTCTGTGTAACAGCCCTGGCTGTCCTAGAACTCACACTGTAGATCATGCTGGCCTTGAACTCACAGAGATCCACCTACTTCTGCCTCTCAAGTGCTGGGATTAAAACATGTGCCACCAAGCCCAGCCTCAACTGACATTTTCTGAAGAGTAGAGAATTTGTGTATCTTTTGGGACATTTTTTTGGCCATCTGGGTTTCTACTCAAGTGATGATCTCTTCCTGGTTGGGCACATTTTTATGTTGTTCAGGTTGCTTTTTCTTACTGATTTTTTTGAATCAGTTATTCACATATTCTGTGTACAAATTTTTTATGTGTCATTGAATAGCTACTGTCTTCCACCTGGTGATTGGTCATCTCACTTTGTAAATATGCCTTTAAGGAAAAGAAGTTTGGGGCTGGAGATAAGGCTCAGTGGTGAGCATATGCTTGATGTGTGAGACACCCCACCCCATCTTTAGAGCTCCATACCTCTCCAGCACTCTATGCCCCCAAAACAGGAAACAAGCTTTTGGCATAGCCAAATTTATTTATCTTTTTTATTATGCCTTGCTCTTTTATAACATGGGGTTTTCTCTTAAAAAATTAAAGTTGTTCTGGAATAGATTATTCTAATTTTATTTATGTGTATGTTATATGTGCACTTGTGTGTGCAGGTGCACACACACCTGAATGTTTGTGTGAAAGCAAGAGGCTGGCGTCAGTCCTCTGTCACTCTCCATCTTATTTTTTGAAACAGGGTCTGTCCCTGAGCCTGGAACTCACTCTTTCAGCTAGACTGGTTTATCAGTGAGCCCCCCCAGAATCCATCTGCCTCCACCTCCCGCCGGAGTTGGGTTTACAGACGTACACCCTGCTTTTTTAAACACCAGTGCTGGGGATCCAAACTCAGGTCCTCACGCCCGTGCAGCGAGCACTTTCCCCGTGGGCGGTCTCTCTCGCACTGTGGGATAGACTTTTGAAGAGATGTGAAAACCAGTAATGGGAGTTGGAAGTGGTGCAAAGAGAGGCTTTCCTTAGGCTGGTGGTGTGGCAGTTGGTAGTGTTTGCTTGGCACACCTGAGGTCTTGGATATGATTTCCAGGACTACATAAACGGGTGTGGTCGCCCATGACTATAATCCCAGTACTTGAGAAGTGGAGACAGGAGAATCAGGAGTTCAAGGTCAGCCTGGACTACACGAACCCCTATCTCAAAAGCAAATAAACAAAGAAATCAAAGAAAAGCAAATAGTTTCTTCCTCCATGGAGAAGGCAGGTGGAAGGCAGTATGTCTATGTGCTCTCAAGTCAAGGTTGCTGTGGGGACAGTGATTTAACCCGAGGAAGGACAATCTGCCCCCAAGGGTTTGCAGTTTCAGGTGCTTGTGGGAGCAATAGACTCCGCAGGTTGCAGGTGACATTTCATCTGGAAGGGAGGTACCATGTTTCTCCACTTCTCTGTGAATAACAGGGTGCCCAGCACAAACCAAGCCAAGTGTGTGTTCTGCTCTGTCCATCTTTCTCTCTACTCCCATTTCTTACCTGGAACTTTCTACATGTGATCTCAAGAAGGTAAAAGACAAAGTTCTGAGGATTAGAAGATGACAAGGGACGAGCAGAAGTAGAACTATCCTTCCCTTGGAGCCTGTGAAAGCGGGCAGTGGAAGGCTTTAAGTGGAGGAGCAGAAGGAGCTCTCTGCAGCTGCTCTTTGGCCCTTTGTGAAAGGGGTTTCCTTTTTTTTTAATTTGTATTGCATTTTTATTATTTTAATGTGTGTGTGTGCATGCACATGGGCATGCACAGATGTGTACTATGGCACTCGTGGGAGATCAGAGAATATCTTAAAGGAACTGTTTCTCTCCTTCCACATGTGGAATTTCCCGAGGATTGAACTCAGGTCATCAGGCTTGGTGGGAGGCACCTTTACCCACTGCACCATCTCCCTGGTCCTGAGAGTATTTCTTGAGTTATGTAGCTGGGCCAGCTTTAAGTCCTCAGCTTCCTTAACCCAAAATTCAAGGAGTCATTGGAAAGATTTGGGCAAAAAGAGGGATATGAAGCCTGTCCTCCACAGCAGAGCAGGGTGGAGTGAAGAGAAACAGACTGGCAGAGGGTGGATGGCACCTCTGGCTCCCCCAGAGGGACATCACCATCAATCTTGAGTTTTTCATCCTGGGCAGAGGAGCGAGCAAAAGAGGAAAGACAGCACGGTGTGAGTTATCACACAGCCCTGCTTCATGAGAAAAGGAGATTTATGGAGCTTGGAGCAGAGGGTTCTAGAAAATGCTCCCATCACCTTCAGACGCCTTGCTAACCACATTTTCGCAGGTATACTCCATTCACCGCTCACATCCATAGGGATCCCATTTTGCTAGAAAATGTCACTGTACCCTTCAGAGCCAGAACTGTTGTTTCTGTCCCCACAGTAGGCTCCCGCCTAGATCCAGCCACTGATGTTTTGCTCAGGTTCGTGTGATGCACTGTTGTAAAAGTGATGAGAACTGGCAGATGCCTCCACTAAAGACTTTGAATTAAATATGTTACATGCTCGTTCTTGAGGAAGGACACAGGGGAATCAGTGTTTCACATCCGATATTCTGTCACCAGGTTGAGGTTTGATTCGTTGGAAAGAAAAGGCCAAGAGAGAGATTAGGCTGCTCAACAGATAGGAAAGATGACTCTTAGAAATGTCAGCGAAAACATCAGGACTGTAATTGCACAGACCAGACAGACTGAACCTGAGGGAATGTGTACCTGTCTCCTCTCTCCGCTCCACTTCCAGCTTCCTGGGAGTTGATGTACAGCCAGGAGCTGGGAGAAGAGGACCTTTGATCTCATGCTGTTGGGTGCTCTAATGAGGAGCATGTTGCTTTGTCTGGGTTTCTTCGGGGTTTGCTCAGAAGTGTGCAAACAAGCCAAACCCATAGCTACATCTTGGCTGGTTTAACAGACTGTGGGATGGAAAGGGAACCAGAAACCAGCTGCCAAAGGAGCGACTGACCCACCCTTTTCCATTAGGATTGGCTCTACAACGCTCCACACTGAGCCTGACCACTCTCTCCCAAGGAGCCTTTCTTTCTCCCGTGAATTTCAAGTGTAATGTTGGAGAGTCATTTAAGTGTTTAACTCCACTCTTCTGTGCTTCCGAGGTCACAGCATCCAGGATCGGCGTGCAGAAGAACTTGATAAGTTTAAAAGGAGCTGCAGCCATCGGAGCTTCTTGATGTCATTCTGGTTGCATTTGTTTTTGTTTTACGTTTCTTAGGTTGAACCACATGCAATGACAGGCGTATCTGACCGTGTTGTCCTATAAAAATGATAAGCTTGTGATTTGCAGCATGAAGAACTTGGTCTAGGGGTGGAGTTCAATGCTGGATCATATACTGAGACTGTCTGGCACTGGATTCAATCCTAGCACCAAGACAAAAAAGCAGAAACAAAATGAAACAAACCAGTAAATACCCCCCCCTTTCTGCTCAACACAACTGAGGCAGTTTGGTGTAAATTTGCTTTTCTTCTTTCATTCCAGCCCCACCATCAACATCTGGTCTTGGGTAAACTACTTGATTTCTCTTTGCCTCTGTTCCCTCATCCCTAGAAAGGAGATAACACTCCCCCACAGGGTTGTTGTGACTATTTAAATAAGGCAACATGTGTAGAACACTTAGAACAGCACTATTTTATAGAATACCCCTTATAAATATGGACTAACGTGTACCTGTCACTGTTATCTCATTTAAAGGTAGTATTTAGCCACACAAGAATGCATATGTAATAACAAAACCCATATGTAATTCAGTCCCTATGGAACTGTGTGCATGAGCATGCACACAGGAAGCAGAGTATGCATGCACACATGCACAAATGTAGTTGGTAAATGCATCTTAAAGTGACTTGAGCATTTTCTAGAACCCTTTGCCCACCTTCCAGCTTTGAGGAAAATCCCCCGGATAGAGCCAGGGCGTGGTGACACACGGGCTTGAACCCCAGCACTCAGGAGGCAGAGGCAAGTGGGTCTCTGTGAGTTACAGGCAAATTTAATTTTAAAATCATCAAAGAACTACATAATGAAGGAGCAAAAAAATATCCAGGGAAAGTCCAGGGATCAGTGCTTTCTAAGCAGTGGCATTTATTTGTTTGTTTGTTTGTTTGTTTGGTGTTTTGAGATAGGGTTTTTCTGTGTAGTCCTGACTGTCTTGCAACTCACTCTGTAAATCAAGCTGCCTCCCAAGTGCTGGGATTAAAGGCATGTGCCACCATGCCCCTGGCTGCATTTAACTTTTAAATCAATCGATTTGACTGTTCCAACACAAATCCTATACTGTTTTTGTCACGATATGGAGGGGTGTGACTTAGAACAAGAACAAGGACAACTGTAGGTATCCCAAGCAGAAGGGTGCTTTCCTGGCTGTTCCTCACATTTAACTTTTTTTATTTGCTGCATGGGTATGGAGGCCTAAAGACAACTTGTGAGAGTCAGTTCTCTCCTTCTATGTGAGTCCTAGCCATCAAACTTAGTTGGTCAGGTTTGGTGGCAGGTGCCTTTATCTGCTGAGTCTTCTAGTCAGTCCTTTCTCTCACAGTTTTTAAGGAGACTTTTTAGACCAATGTCACAGCAAACTTCAGAACATAGCATGGAGGTTTTTCATATGTACCCTACCACCACACAGCTCCCCTCCCCCAACCCTGCACATATCCAGTGTCTGCGACTAGCATCCCCAGTACAAGGCACATTTGTTATGTTCACGAATGAGTATTGGTCATAGTCACCTACAATTCAGTGTATATTAGGGTTGGCCCCTCATACTAATGATCTGTTTGTAGATTTTCTTGTTTTAGTATAAATACCTAATTTTCATTTTTTAGTTATGCTTTTTTTAAATCTAGTTCTGAATCTCCAACCATATAGGAATTTTATTTTTCTGCTGTTAAGATTTGAGTTAGTTGCTCATGTGGCCCATATGATACTGGTTTTTATTTGTCAGGATTTGTTTTGTGACACATGGTCAGTGTTTTAAATGCTCTATTATAGTCTCTTTTTAAATAGAGCAATGGCTTTATTTTATTTTTTAGCTGGGGCAAGCATCCAGTCTCAGAAGTTCTGGAACTCGTTGGTGCTGGCTACTTTGGTGAGCTTGATCTGGATGAAGTGCACATCTGGCTCAGGGATCTGCACTCTTTACTGTGAGGAGTGGGGGTGCGGGTGGACAGGCATTTACTGTGTGCCTCTCAGATGGTTGCTCTTACAGACAGTCTTAGAGACAACGCCCACTGCATCTTCATCTGTCACCTTATTATCTCACTCCATGAGACAGGCTCTGCATTTAGACATAGACTTAGCAGTGAGGGTATTTCTTGTCTGTGTGGTGCCCTCAGTGGCCCCTTCCAGAATCCTGAGGGCCAAAGTGACCCTCTTCGGGTATCTGGTCAGCTTCTCCTGGATAGTTTCTCCCAGCAAGACTCTCTTCTTTGGAAAGGCATGTTGCTGGTTCTGGGAGACACTCTTGGTCTGAATGTCCACTATCCTGCTGGATGAGAAAAAAAAAAAAGACATGTATGCTCTTAAACAGATGAATATCCTCTAATAGATGCATAAAGGATTCCGGGCACATCCGTTAGAGCACCCCTGTCAATCATTGCTCAGCTCTCCAGCCTCTGGTCACTTTTGTCTGACGACTTGTAGAGAGTTAAGATTTTTCAACGTCTCTAACATATTGTGGTGGGTTTAGCAATTTCTTCTGATCGTTTCATTTTGTGTTTGAAGTGGTTGCATAAAAGTAAAAAGCAGCTTTACCTGGTGAGCTGTTCATTTTTTTTTTTTTCAGTTTTTCGAGACAGGGTTTTTTTGTGTAACAGTCCTGGCTGTACTGGAACTCGATTTGTAGACCAGGCTGGCCTCAAACTCACAAAGATCTGCCTGGCTCTGCCTCCTGAGTGCTGCGATTAAAGGCGTGTGCCACCACCGCCCGGCTACCTGCAACTTTTGTAATGATGGAATGACTAAATTTTGAGGTGCCTTAAAGCCTATTTTTGATTATGGTAAAATATGAATAACATAAAATATCCCACTTTAATAATTTATTTTTATTTTACGTGCATTGGTGTTTTGTCTGCATGTATGTCTGTGTGGGGATGTTGGGTTCCCTAGAACTGAAGTTACAGACAGTTGTAAGCCACCATGTGGGTGCTGGGAATTGAACCTGTGTCCTCTGGAAGAGCAGTTGGTGCTCTTAACTGCTGAGCCATCTCTCCAGCCCCCCCCTTCCCATTTTAATAATATTAAGTGGACGGTTCAGTGTGATATTAAGTTCACTCCAACTACTGTCAACTGCCATCACTATCTGCCTGGACATTTGTTTAAATCATTTTAAGTGACATTTTGTATTCATTAAATAGTAGCTTCTCATTATCTTCAAACTTCAGACCCTACTAGTGTGGGACAGGGCAGAGCACATGCTGAGGCTTGAACCTGGGGCTTGAATGTCGTGCAAAACACATATTCTACCACTAAGTCTAAACCCTAACCCCTATTCTATGTATTTAAAGTCAATTTAATATTAGTATAGCAGTGTAATCTTATTTGATATCTTTTCCCATTATCTCACTGCTAACCATTCTATATCATTATGATTTATAATAGCATGCAACTAAAAATCTTAATCCAGTCTGACACTTCCAATTTCTGTGTACATGCATTTGTGGGTGTGTGGATGTGAGCATTTATGTGGCAGTGGTGGTACACGTGTGTGGGTGTGTGGATGTGAGCATTTATGTGGCAGTGGTGGTGCACGTGTGTGGGTGTGTGGATGTGAGCGTTTATGTGGCAGTGGTGGTGCACGTGTGTGGGTGAAGTCAGCCTCAGGTGTCATTCTTCCAGTGCTTATCCACCTTGGGGTTTTTTGGAATTTTTTGTTATTTTGTTTATTTGGGTTTTTGTTGTTTGTTTGTTTTTAGACAGAGTCTCACTATGTAGTCTTTGCTGCCCTGGAACTCAATACATAGACCAGGATCCCCTCAAATGCTGGGACTAAAGGTGTGTGCAACTACATCCAGCCTGATGTCCAGACTGTTTTTTGAACAAAGGTCCCTCTCTTGGCCCGGCGCTCACCAGTTAGTGGGCTGGTCGGTCAGTGAGTCTCAGAGATCTGCCTTTCTCTGCCTCCCAGCACTGGGACTGAAGCCTGTGCCACCATGCCTGGCTCTCTGTAAGTGGGTTCTGGGGATTGAACTCAGGTCCTCATACTTGCATGGCAAACACTTTACCAATAGAGCTATCGCTCCAACTCCAATGTCAAACTTTTAACTGATGATTTTGGTCCATTTAGATGAGATTCATGTGTCCTGATCATTTTCAGATCTGAGGAACAAACTCACAAAAGCAAGGAGTAGAGGCTACCTTCCTGACAGATTTTGGACTGTCCCCGTCTTTGCCGGTGTGAAATATTAGTGTGCAAATGCAGTTAATTGGCTTTGGCTTCACTCCTCCTGTTCACTAAATAATTTGTAAACATCTTGTCCCCGGGCTTCTTCCTGTTGAGAACACATACAGATTTCTTTTCAATCCTAAACTGACTGAGAAAACACCTGATGTACTTCACATAATCTAAGGCGCTACAATTAAGCTGTAGAAAGTGTTTCCTGACATAGAATTTTGCACCATGTATTTGAAGAGCTGCTTTTGACTTTAAGCATAGATATCTATAAGCTGGGTGTTGATGGCTAATGTTCTTTAATTCCAGCACTCAGGAGGCAGAGGCAGGTGAATCTCTGAGTTTGAGACCAGTCTGGTCGACAGAGCGAGCTCCAGGACAGCCAGAGCTATTACACAGAGAAACCCTGTCTCAAAAAAAAGTTTATAGAACTTATTACCTTTATATATTAATTTTAAAGAGAAAGTATAAGTGAAATATATTAGATCCTCATTCTCCACATTCAGAGTTAAACTCTTCCAAATGACCTTAAAAATTCATATTCTTCCGGACTGCCATGTCCTCTGTGGTGCCAAGATTTGTATTGCAATGCACTCTGGCAAGGCTGTTCCATCTTGTCTCCTGGACTTTTTGAAATGTGAACAAGCAATAAACAACTACATCAAAAGAGCTACCTAGTCATGTGTGCTTGAAGAAAACACAACAGATTGAGAGATGTTAAAATGGAAATAAAATATGTCTTAGAATGGATGAAATATGGTATTTTTCACTCCTAGAAATTCTATCAGGTTCAGCCAGACATGGGGGTGAACATCTTTAATCCCAGCCCTCAGGAGGCAGAGGCAGGCAGATCTCTGAGTTCAAGGCCAGCCTGGTCTACAGGGCGAGTTCCAGGATAGCCAGGGCTACACAGAGAAACCCTGGCTCAAAAAAACAAAAAGTTCTACCAGGTTGTTTTCCAAAGTCATCTGTTTCTATGGTATTCTGTTCTTTCTTATTGTGAAATATTCTTTAGTCCCATAGCATACTTCACCTGTGAGGGTTCTGTGAGCCTCAGTCTTTTTGGTTACTAAGTTCAGTTGCTGTCTCCAAACCCACTTCAGGGAGCCTCCATGATCTGCTCCCACAGTTACCATCAGATTTTCAATTTCTTCTTAGTTTTGGTCCCTTGGGGCCTTTTTCTTTCTAGCAGGCTCAACAACACATTTAAAGGTAGACTTTAGATTTTAATTGGTGAGTCTAAGTACTCTGTAGTAGTAAAGCATTCTTCTTTGCTATAATACTGGATGTAAAAGTCCATCTCATTACTATGTGTTATAAAGTTTCCATTTAACAAATGAAAAAAATTAAGGCTCATAAATATCAAGTGATTCTTCTAAATTTACACTATAGTAAGCGGCAGAGCCAAGATTCGATGGAAACCGACGGTCTCCAAACCCACGCTTTCAGCACAGAGCTGAAGGGAAAACCCTCATGACTTTCAGTCCCCAAGACTCCAGCACTCTTCTTCCAGTTAGCTGAATTATTAAATTTTTTTTGAGACAAGGTTTCTCTGTGTAGCCTTGACTGTCCTGGAACTCTCTTTGTAGAACAGGCTGGCCTCGAACTCACAGAGATCCACTTGCCTCTGCCTCCTGAGTGCTGGGATCAAAGGCATGTGCCACCACTGCCTAGTGAATTATTAAATTCCTGTCTTCCACAAAAGATTTGAATTGACCTGTCCTTTACCAAAACATCACAGTGAGACTTGGATGAATTTCTGAATATTGTATTTATAAAACAACAATAACTAACTTCTAGGCTTGGACACCGTTGTAAAGGGGCATCTTATCTATCCCCTTGCTCCAAATAGAATCCTCCATCAGAGTCTTTCTCTTGATGGTTCTCTTGAACTGAATTCTTTTAGTCATATTTTTTAAACTTAGTAAATGTCACTGACATGATTTTCTTCCCTAATTCTGAACCCGCTCACTCCTTTTGCACCTCCAGCCACTCCTGTTCATAGGAGAGGCAGAAGAGCTTTCTCTGTCCCTTTAAATAGCACTTCCCCCTCCTCTTTACCAACCACAGCCCCTATGGAATTACCCAGATCCTGTAAGCTCCACCCCCCCCCAACCCTTTCTGCTTTTTGGCCATGAATTTGTTTTCTTGGCTGTAACTCCCAGTGAGTTATCTCCTATTAATGATGCTGACATACAGGAGCCAGATAAAGTGCTATATAAATGCTAAGTAATCACAGCCAGCATGGCTTTGAGATACAGGTTATCTCAGGCTGCTGTATTATGGGATTAGTCTCCTGTTGACATTCAGGATAAAGTTTACCAGCTACAGATTTCTTTTCTCTCCCCAACAGAATATTGTGATGAGTGCAAATATTCTACCAAGAGCTTTCAAGAGAGTGTGATATCATTTGATGGTCTCTCTGTTCTTTTATGTAGCACATATATAAAGCATTTAAGTATATTGCTATACAGCAGTAAGCTTTCAGAGTGTGGCTACCTCAGGACCCTGAACAAATCCCCTTACTTGGTTTTGGTGTGAAAGTAAAGAAGAAGAGGAGGACTCAAGTCCTCTTGTGATGGGCTGGGCAGGCACACCCACGATACAGACATCGGAAAGAGGTATCCACTTAAAATGTTTTTAAAAAAAAAATTTTTTTTTTACTATCCAGTGCCAAGTGAACAACCATATGAATTTTTTTCATTGACTAAATTAACCATTCCATTGTTCTGACAATTGAGTAAAAAGGACATCATCAAAGGACACCTTTTCAACATTTATGTAGAACAGGTAACCAGGGAGCAGTTCATTCTCAGTGTCACCGTCTGTGTGACACATCACATCTTATGAAATATGGAACCTCCAGTCATATATATCCAGCCTGGTCTACAAAATGAGTTCCAGGACAGCAAAAGCCACACAGAGAAAGTCTGTCTTGGAAAAAAAAAATCAAACAACCAACAAAGAAATCTTTCTATATATGCATTTCCAACATCGGCATGAAAGTTATTCAGCATCTTTATGTTCATGTATCTATACATGTATTGTATTATTCCCTATCATTGGTCTATCTATCAATATAGTACACCAGCCTATTGATGTATTTTTTTATATGCTGTTGTAAACTCTTCAACAGGAAGCACAGTTAGAATGCATAAAAACATATATGTGTAACCTTTAACCCATGAACAAGGACACACACACACACACACACACACACACACACACACACACACACACACCTTCTTTAATTCTGGTTCTAATACACTGTCACTTGAGGCTGGAGCCAGTGAAGCAGGCTCCTTTCTGTGTTTTCCCACTACAGCTGACCAGAGATGTCTGCATCATTCTTGTTTGCTTGGACTTGACCTCTTTTCTAAAGGGCAGATAGACCAACAGTTGTATCTCCTTCCTCTGATCTTGTGTCCAAAATCCCCGTGCAATTCCTATAATTTTGGCAGAGCTCCAGTTACTCAGCTTCCCAGCATTCTCTTCCTGGCTCTCTGGTAAAAGTTTCTGCTCAGACACTTGCCCTCTCACTAGCACACCTCTCCTGAGCTCTGAGCTGCAGAACTTTTACCCAAGCTGGGACAGAGCAGTGGTGTATGGGAACTGTCCCCTTAATCCAGCCCCTACCTCAACTCTCATTCCCTCCCCAGTGTGCCTATTCCTTACCTCCATTGTGGCTTAGTCTGATTACATGCCTTGCAATATAGGTCCTGAGTCTATGTTACAACTCCCTGAACAGACGGGGTGAGCTCTCTACATTCAGGAACCTGCCTCACTTCTTCCCGGTATTTCCCTCCCCATGCCCTACAATGCCCTCTTCCTGACTGCATTGATTGACACCCTGGCTAGAGTAGCTGATCAGCTTTAGTATTTCTCCTATCTCTTCCGTTAATTATTTGATGTGTTTGGCATCAGCTATGCTGCGAGAGGTGTATTTTCTCAGAGACAGGAGAGAGCTGGAGGCCTTGCTCCTTTTCCTTCCCTTCCTAAATAGACTAGTATTTCAACCTGACAGCTCCTAGCCACTTCTCTGACTATGGAGCTTTGAGTGTTTATTTTCCTGATGTTTTTATTCCAAAGTCTTTGCCAGGGTCATGTTGTTGATGACTGCCAAGTGACAGCAGCCCCTGACCCTACTACTGGATCCGACACATTTTACAGGTACAGCTGTTGTCAGGGAATTATAGAAGCCAAAGGCAAAAAAGAGTCCTCAAGAGGTCATCTTAGACATGCCCCTGTCTCTAGTCTAGCACCTATCTATATCTGCTTGAATAAATTCGAAAAAAATCTAGTATTCAAAGTGTCACAGAAAGGGAAAGGATGTGACATTCTTCAACCCCATTCCATTATCCAGCAGCCCACACAGATCACCACATGGACCCACAGCCTCTCTGAATTGCAAGCCCTTTCCTCTTATTTAGCTTCCAGAGGTAGACTCTGATGAAAATAACATGCTGTATATTTTCCTTATTCTTTCATGTTTTAAGATTTATTTTTAATTATGTGTGTGTGAATGTGTGTGTGTGTGTGTGTGTGTGTGTGTGTGTGTGTGTGTGTAAGCACAAGCAGTTACCTTCAGGGGCTGTCAAATCACCCAGAACTGGAGTTGCAAGCAGTTGTGGGTTGTCTAACGTGAATGCTGGGGACTGAACTCAGGTCCTCTTTAAGAGCAGCAAGTACTCTTTATCCTAAGCCATCTCTCTAGCCCCTGTATACTTTTTAAAATGAATTCAAAGATTGGAAATTAACCCAGAGAAACTATGCCTTGCAGTCATCCATGATGGAACAATTCAAACTTCAACACAACGTTGCTCTCTCCAAAGATAAGAGTAGTTTCCAGGTGCAGTGAGGTGCTAACTACGGACATGGAAATCCTTCCTGGCCTCTTATGTGAAACAGGTTCCCAAGTGTAGAGTAATCTTACCCACAGACTTAAATGCTTTGTTTTCACATGCATCATCTCTTCCTCTAGCTAAGCCCCGTAAGGCACTGCTGCCATTTAATAGCCTGTATCTGTGATAGCACACCTATGGGGACTGGAGATGTTGCCTGTTGGTAGAGGGCTTGCCTAGTGTCCATGAAGCCGTGGATTCAATCACCAGCAGCACATAAACCCAATGTGGTGATGTATGCCTGTAATCCCAAAACTTGAGAGGTGGAAGCAGGAAAATCAGTTCAATGTTGGCTACATAATGAGTCCAAGGCCATTTTGAGCTACATGAGATTTGGTCTTAAGAAAATAAAAGAAAAAGACAACTGTGTAATTCCAACTGACTAGCTGCAAGCCAAAAGCAGAAGATGAAAAGTTTTCTGGTTAACAGATTCACTTCCCGCTGCCACCTGCCTGAATATTAAAATGGACCCAGTAAAGGGCTGA
>CABHPQ010156055.1:1154-14447 GCA_902168405.1 Peromyscus aztecus
ACGTATTTTTTATTTGCTCTTTAACAACTTCATGTATGTATACAACATATTATATCATACTCACCCCACCCCGTGTTTCCTTCCCATCCCTCCAGCACATCCCCTTCCCATCTTCTTGTCCTCTCTTAAAAAAAAAAAAAATAACACACAGAGTCCACACTGCCTGTGTGTGCATTGGTGTGGAACCATCCACCACATGAGCAACCTACTTCTGACCACATCCCTGAAGAAAAATGACACCCCCCCTTCCAGCAGCCTAAGTGCCAGGAGCTCCTCAGCAAGGGGTGGGGCCTCCTGAGCCCCTCCCCATCCATGCTGGAATGTTGACTGACTTGCTCCTGTGTAGGTGACCACAGCTGTTGGGAGTTCCTGAGTACAGAAGCCATGTCCTGTCTAGAAGACAACATTTCACCCCCCCGCCCCCCCCAGGATGTTCCCTGAGTCTTGACGTCGCTGATATGAACGTTCCATGTAGGACTGAGCACTCAACAGTCACCCTCAGCTCTTTAGCAGCTCCAAGTCAATGCACTGACAGCTGCCCAGTGCAAAAAGAGGTTTCCCTGAGCAAGGCTGAGAGCAGCGCTTATCTAAGTACTTAGAAGGCAACTGCCAGGAGCTCCTCAGCAAGGGACACATAATAACAAGGGAGACACTTCTATATGACAAATGTTGGTGGTCTTGCACTGCATAGGGAATGAAGCCTCAAACTAGGAAGAACCTCAAGCAAGTTTGAATGGACGGAGTTCTTTCAAAGACTCTGTCTCATCCCCTTCCTATGCAGGGTGCCGTAGCGTAAGATACTGGTGTCTTGCCCAAGGAAACCTGGCATGAATAGCTTTGATACAGCCCTTTCTTCTGGCCACATGGGCCAGCACTTCATTTTACCCCCTCAAAGGCCCTTACAACTCTTATTAAGAAAGGGAAGAAATCTAGAGCAAGTAAAAAAAAAAAAAAAAAAAAAAAAAAAAGGAAAAAATGAAAAAAAAAAAAGCCCCCTTAAGAGGTCAGACGAGCCTCATTCTGCAGACCACAATGTTTCTGGTGTTTGTTTATTTCCCTGTCCTCTTGGCCTCTCAGCCCTAGTTTGAGTTTAGCAGAAGACAATGACCTGACTTGTCTCTCCAGCTTTTCACCGTAACAGCCACTTGGAAAAGTGACTTGAGTGTGTACACAGAGAACAGGAAAGACTCTCCAGTTAATGGGAAAGACAGCATGGGAGTCTGGGAAGGTGGGTGGTCTCCACTAACGTTCAAGGCTATGGCTGAGAACCCCATAGACTCTAGGTTCTCAGGGAGGAGGTTTAAATGTGCTGAGCCATGGTAGTGAGGGAAGACGTATAATAACAGGCTTTAACATTGATTACATACACGTTACTGACAAGCTTACTTGGAAAATAGTGTTACATAGAAATAGAAATTTAGCTAAAGCTGTCTGTCTTAATTGTTACTCAGACATAACTTTAAACTGTTAGCTTACTAACAGGCTTTGTCAGGACAATTTAGAAAAAGAAAAGAAAGAGTTGTATTTCTGATTTTATCAGAATTTATGTTTGCTGAAGCTAGTTCTTTTGTAAACCCTCTCATTAGGGCTCCTTGTTCATTAAACCCCCTTTCCTTACAAACTCCCTCAAGGAATGACCCTGGTTGCCAGCTGCCCAGAGAGCAAATCCTGCTTGCTTTAAGATGACTGAAACTAGCCGGGTGGTGGTGGTGCACACTTTTAATTCCAGTACTCGGGAGACAGAGGCAGGTGGATCTCCATGAGTTCAAGGCCAGCCTGGTTCCAGGACTGGCTCCAAAGCTGCACAGAGAAATTCTGTCTCGAAAAACCAAAAAAAAAAAAAAAACTTAAAACTATTCTGTTTAGTTGATAAAAATGTAAATTTAATGTATTTTTAAAGAGTTAATTTATTTTATGTATATATAAGTGGTCATCCTTCTTCTATGTCTATGGGCCAGATGTGTGCAGTCCCTGTGGAGGCCAGAAGAGGGTGTCAGAGCCTCTGGAACTGGAGTTACAGACAGTTGTGAGCCACCATGTGGGTGCTGGGAAGCCAACTCTGGTCTTCTGCAAGAGCAGCCAGTGCTCATAATGCTGATCCATGTTGCCAGCCCCAGAAACGTAACCATAGTTCTTTGACTCTACAAAACTCATTTAATTGTTCAGAAAATGTAACTTGGGGTTGGGGGCATACCTAAAAGCCACCTGCAGATAAAAGCTTACATGAGATTATAACTAAAAACCTGTGTAAAGTGTGAGAGGTTTTTGATCAGGGTCAAAACCCCCTTGAACAATAGCGAGCAGGTAGGGCTAGGTGCTAAAATAGTTTCTCCTTTTCAGTACACGGACTGATTATTTCTCCTTCTTCTCCTTCTCCTCCTCTTCCTCCTCCTCCCTTTTGGTTTTTCAAGACATAGTTTCTCTGTGTACTTCCAGCTATCCTTGAACTCATTCTGTAGACTAGGCTGGCCTCGACCTCACAGAGATCCACCTGTCTCTGCCTCCTGAGTGCTGGGATTAAAGGTGTGGGCTACCACCCGGCCACAAACTGACTTCTTGCCAGAAGGAGTTAATATATCACTGCAGTAGTCCAGCTTCATTTGCTACATCACAACTGATAGTTAAATAGCGCTGGTTACCGGCGGAAAAGTCACGGGCCACGACCACGACTACCAGAGTTAGAAAGAGCTTTATTAGAAAGGGGGGAGAGAGAGAGACAGACAGACAGAGAGAGAGACAGAGAGAAAGACAGAGAGAAAGACAGACAGAGAGAGAGAGAGAGAGAGAGAGAGAGAGAACGCAGAGAGGAAACACAGAAAGAGAGTGTGGGGGTCTGCGTCTGGCTTTTTAAGGCGGCGATTGCCTGACCACTCGATGGGTACACAGTTGCCTGCCCCCACTGATGATGTAAGACGTTAGACCCAAGCTGCACATGTGCCGGAGTGAGAGCAGGATCCTAACAACAACACTTTGCAGCAATACCAGGACTGTGGCTGTGTAGCTGGATGGGGCGAACATCTGTCCTGTGTTTGTTGATATCTCAAGAAAAGCCAGAAGACCTGACTTGCTTACCCCTTAGACCACTACAGCAGCACTGACCCAGGTCACATGGAGAACAGTCACCTGGGTGGGGCATTTGATTAACTATTCAGTATATGCTTTTTTATAGCATATAGTTAAAATAAGAAATATAAAATCCATGGCATAGTAGTTTAGATACTTAATATTAAATGTATAGGAAAATTTCCAGCAGATATGCACATTCCTTTCTATGTAAATTTTTTGTTGTTTAATCTAGCTATTCTTAATCCCTAATCAGGACTTCAATGAAAAGTGTTGTTTTTCATTAAGTACAGTGGCTGCCCTTTAAGCAACGGCTGTTCTAATCAGCAGCTGCAACTCTGCAGCTACCAGCAAGCGGTTCCAGCTCAAGGGCTGCAGCCTGCGGGAATTCGGTTCCCTCAGGCACTGCTCTCTCAAGGCCACTAAGGGAAACTTTATCTAGATCTTTACCTCTTTCAATAACTCAGGATTCAGAGGTTGAGGTGAAATTCTGCTCCTCAGAGAGGCTGAATAGCAAGTAGCTCACCTCCTCTCCTTGCTTGTGTCTCCTCAAACACCAGCGTCCTTCTCCTCCACCCCCACTGAAGAACCCTTACCAGAGTGGCTCCTCCCTACCACTTCCTGTCAGCTAATTGCGAGCTCAGCCTCCTGACCGTAGGTTAATTTTATTTAATCAAACAAATATGACACATCTCTGCATCATTAAACAAATATTCCACAGCATAAACAGATGTAACACATCCTAAGTTAATATTACACAACAGAAAAGTTGTTTTAATTCACTTTTAGTTCATGTATTTGAGTGTTTTGCATTCATGTATGTATGCACACCACATGTGTGTCTGGTACCTGCAGAGAACTTTGGGTCCCTTGGAGCTGTGGTTAGCAATGGCTGTGAGCTACCATGTGGATTCAGGAACTGAACTCAGGTCCTGTGCAAGAGTACCCAGTGTTCTTAACCATGGACTCATCTCTCTAGCTCTCTTCAAATTCTTTAACAATGTTTTTTGATTACTGTGAGTGTGTGTGTGTGTGTGTTGTCAGAGGACAACTGGAAGGGTCAGTTCTTCCTTCCTACCACGCAGGTTATGGGTCCTATGGATAGAACTTCGGTAGTCAGGCTTGGTGGCACCACCTTACCCACTGAGCCATCTCACTGGCCTGAATTCTTCAAACTCTCCTTGGTACCATCAACAAGAAACCTTTCCCAGGTGTTAAAAAGTGTTTTATTAGCCAGGTGTGATGGGGCACATCTTGATTCCCAGCACTCAGCTGGCAGAGGCAGGCAGAGGCAGGCAGAGGCAGGCAGAGGCAGGCAGATCTCTGTGAGTTTGAGGCCAACCTAGTCTACAAAGGGAGTCCCGGGACAAACAGGGCTATTAAACAGAGAAATGCTGTCTTGAAAAACAAACAAACAAACAAACAAACAAACAAAAACAAGCAACAACAAAAGAAAAACAAACAAAAAATGTTTTTCAGGCAGGGTGGTGGTGTGCATGCCTTTAATCCCAGCACTTAGGAGACAGAGCCAGGCAGATCTCTGTGAGTTCGAGGCCAGCCTGGTCTACAAAGTGAGATCCAGGACAGACACCAAAACTACACAGAGAAACCCTGTCTCAAAAAACCTAAATGAATAAATAAATAAATAAATAAATAAATAAATAAATAAATAAATAAAAATTTTAAAAAATGTGTTTCATTAAATTTTTTAAACTAGTTACAAAATTTCAGTAATATATGTTTTAAATAAAAAAAAAAAAAAGGGACCTTTGAGAGAGAGAGAGAGAGAGAGAGAGAGAGATTGCATTCAGATGCTACTGGAGGCCAGGGAATTAGATTCTTCTAGAGCTGGAGTTAGACAGTTGTGAGACACCTGACGTGGGTGCTGAGCATTGATCTCAGGTCTTCTGCAAGAACAGCAAGCTCTCTAATTACTGAGCCATCTCTTCAGCTCCTTAAACAGTTTTAAAATATTTTTGTATTTTTATTTTATGTATGTGAGGTTTTTTTTGTCTGCATGTATGTATGCATACTATGTGCTTGCCTGGTCTCCACTCTCCATAAAAGTATCTGATTCATTGGAACTGGAGTTACAGATAGTTATGAGCTGCCACATGGGTGCTGGGAACCAAACCCAAGTCCTATCTATTCAAGAGCAACCAGTGTTCTTGACTGCTTAGCCACCTCGCCAACACCCTGGCATAATTATCTTGTTTGTTTGCTTGTTTTTTGTTTTTCAAGACAGGGTTTCTCTGTGTAGTTTTGGTGCCTGTCCTGGAACTCACTCTGTAGACCAGGCTGGCCTCGAACTCACAGAGATCCACCTGGCTCTGCTTCCCAAGTGCTGGGATCAAAGGCATGTGCCACCACTGCCCGGCTGCATAATTATCTTTATAGGCTATGATTGTCTGTTTTTCCTTTCACTAATAAAATGTGATGCTGACATTTGATAAGGATGTGGATTCATCTAAGCTCCTCAGAACCTTTGCACAGTGACCAGGGAGCCACCCTGGAGATGGAGATGGGGATCCTGGCCTGGCAGCTGGAGCCAGGACTCGGCTATGAAAGACTGCAGCCCTGAACCCTGGGTACTCTGATCCCTGAAAGCTGCTGCAGCCTGGGTGAGCTCACTCTCAAGTTTGAAGCAAACAGTTCTGATGATGCCAAGGGCCCTGGATCTGCACAGTGTTTCCATGGATGGCATCAGTTTACTGCCCTTGGCCAGTTAGTCTCTCCCAGCCTGTCTACCCACCTGTCTGCTCCATGAAATTAAATGTGTGCCGTCCCTGGTACACAGTGAATGAAGTCTGTATATATTAAATAAAATGCCTAGAGGCTTTGGAGTAGAACCCTGCCATGATTTGGGTGGGTGTTCCCCAGGGGTTCCCTGTAGGTTTTTTTTTTTTTTAACTTTGGGGGCCTGCCACCCAGCTCCCAAATACGCTGAGACTTATTCTTACTTATGGATGCCTTAGCTTGGCTTGTTTCTAGCCAGCTTTTCTAACTTAAATTATCCTGTTTCTCTTTAACTACATTTTGCCTCTGGGCTTTTTACCTTTCATTATTCTAAATACCTTTCTTTCCTTCTTACTCTGTGGCTGACCGGGTGGTTGGGTGGCTGGCCCCTGGTGTCCTCCTCTCATTCTCCTTTTCTTTGTCCTCCCTAGCTATTGGCCGTTCAGCTCTTTATTAGATCAATCAGGTATTTTTGACAGGCAAAGTAACACAGCTTCACAGACTTAAACAAATGCAACATAAAAGAATGCAACACATCTTTGCATCATTAATCAAATATTCCACAGCATAAATGAATGTAACACATCTTAGACTAATGTTCCACAACAGTTCCCATGGAGGTGGAATCTTGTGGAGGACCTTCAATGTTTGGAAGAGTATTCTTCCAACCTTGGCCTCTCTGCTTCCTGGCTAATGGTGTGCACATAAGCATGTGTTTCTTCAACCTTTACCATCTGCCATCCTTACCAAAGGCAGAGCCAAGGAGCTGCTCTATCTAGGACTGTAATCTCCAAATTGTATGTTAAATAAACCTTATCTTTTCTTTTTTTTTATGTAAGTTAATTGCCTCTAATACAGTAGTTCTTAACCTTCCAAATGCTTTGATGACCCTTGAATACAGTTCCCTCATGTTGTGGTGACCTCCAGCCATAAAACTACTATGGTTGCTACTTCATAACTGTAATTTTTGCTACTGTTATGAATCATAATGCAAATAGCTGATATGCAGACGGTCTCAGGTAACCCCTGTGAAAGTGTTGTTTGACCCTCCCGGGGGTCATGACCCACAGGTTGAGAACCAGTGCTCTAGTGTTTGTTGTAAGATGAAACTTATTTGTACAACCCCCTAAACCATGTGCTCATTCAAATGTTCTAAAATCTGGCTCTCACAGTCTCTAGACATGGGCCCTAAGCAGGTTATTCAGTCTTTCCAAGCCTTGGTTTCCTGGCCTAGACATGGTGATGACGACGCTGGTACCCATGGTAGAAGGACACACAGTAAAGGACATATACAGGGCTGGAAACAAGGCCAGTGCTCGACAAGTGATGGCTGAGCCGGGAATGAGAAGGCAGAACTCTATAGCCTCAGTCCTGGCCCTGCGCTGCCCACGTCCTGTGAGTGCCACCGCCCCAACAGCAACTTGACTCAACCTGTCAGACCCTTCCAGCTTATTTGAAATCTTCTCAGTGTATATAATCTTGAATCCTTTATTATTTTTCTCATTTATGAACTCTTTAAAATTACTTTTATTTATTTACTAATTTATTTATTTAGTGTGTGTGTGTGTGTGTGTGTGTGTGTGTGTCTATGTGGAGGTCGGAAGACATCTCTGTTGGCTCTCTTTCTACCAGGTCAGTCCTGGGGATCAAATCCAGGACATCAGCCTTGGTAACAGGTACCTTTACCAGCCGAGCCCTTTTGCCAGCCATTCACCTATAGACCCTGAGATGGTTTTACCATTTCCCTCAAAAGCAATCCTAAGAATGGGCAAAGGAACCGTGCTGAGGGACAGCCGTTAAGGGACTCCTTTGCAGGGTCTCAGGGCTGCTGGTGACTGTTGTCTTTCCAAGTCTGAAGCATGCTGAACACATCCTTCCTTATTTGTATTTTATTAGGAGGTCATATCAGATGATCAGTTGTAAAACCTTGAACATGAAATAAATCATTCTTATCAGACACACGATTCATGGAGGCATACCAGGCTTCTCATGAAGGTCAAAAACGAAGTCAAAATCTGGCATTTCATTTTACAAACACTTTTACATTTAATACTGTGGAAAAGAAAATGACTTTAAAAAAAGCAACATTGATTCTGTACAAATGTTAACACTGAGAAATATATTTTAAGATCTGCAAGGTCAGTGAAATAAGTCATCTTTTATTAAAATATAATATCCTTGTCTCTTTTCACCATATGCATATATGTTCTCTCTTTAAATAAATATATTATGTATTTTATGTATATTATTTCTTGTGTGTACCTGTTCATGTATGTGCTGGTGTGTGTGTGTATGTGTGTCTCTGTGTGTGTATGGAGGTCAAAGGGCAGCATCAAGTATCACTCCTCAGGTGCTGTCCACCCTTTTTCTTTGAGACAGGGTCTCCCTTGGCCTGGACCTCACCTAGGCTGGCTGCCCTGTGAGCATCAGAAATCCACCTGTCTCCTCCACTTCCCCAGCACTGGGATGACAAGCCTGTGCCACCACATGGAACTTTTTTGTTCCATAGGCTCTGGGGAATCAAACTGACATCCTAGTGCTTACAAGTCAAGGACTTTCCAACCCAGCTATTTCCCCTAGCCTCTGTATTTTTATTTTATCCTGTTTTGGGATCTTGGGATGGAACGCAGGGCAGTCCACAGGTGAAACACATACTCAGCGGCTGAGCCACACTCCCAGCCTTGCTGTTTGTTTACTTATTTTTAAATTTACTTTGATTTATGTGTGACCGTATGTGAGTATGCCTTATGCATCCAGGAGCCCTCAGAGGCCGGAAGAGAGGATCAGACCTGGAGTTACAGGTGGTTGTGAGCCCTCTGATTTAGTTGCTGGCAACTCAACTTAGGTCCTTTGCAAGAACAGCAGACACTCTTAACCCATGAGCCATCTCTCCAGACCCTGGTTATGTATTTATAGTGAAAACTTGACAGCATTCACATGGTGCTGTCAGGCCACGAACTTTATAAGTAAAGTAAGTAAGGAGAACAAATGCCAGAGCATCAGGTATAACCAGTGTGTGGTATTTTGAGTGAGAATGGCTCATACGTTTGAGTGCTTCATCTCCTGCTGGTGGAACTGTTTGGGAAGGATTGGGAGGTGTGGCCTTATTGAAAGAGGTGTGTCACTGGGAGCAGGCTTTGAGGTTTCAAAAGAGTGGTACCATTTCCCAGAGTACTCTCTGTCTCTTGCTTGCCATTCAAGATGTAAGCTCTCAGCTGTTTCCACCACCCCGCCTTCCTTCTGTGGTCACGGACTCTAACCCTCTGAAACTGTAAACCTAATTAAACACTTCCTCTTATAGGTTGCCTTGCTCGTGGTGTTTCATCACAGCAATAGTAAAGTAACTAAGACAACCAGATCCCATGAAGCACTATTTGCTTGGTCCTCTCATGCCTCCCCTCAGCTGGCCTCACATCGGGACTTCAGAGTCTTCTGAGGAGTCATCTGCAAACAAAAGTTCATCTGGTGATGGGCTCCCCAAGGGTAGCGTACTGCAGTGAGACCAGGGGATCCCATTTTTGGTGCATTTGTCCTCTGGTAAGACATCGTCCTTTCCAGGTGTGACTGTAGCAAAAGGAGTGGAGGTCACATCCTCCCATTCCTCATTGCCCCCATTCAAGATGTATCTTTCCTCGTGAAGGTTGTTCTCATGAACTTCTGCCGTGACCACGCTGATGGCAGTGTTGGGGGAGCAAGAGGCAATGATGGAGTCAGGATCAATGTTCATGTCTAGCCCAGCGAGCGAGGGCCCGTCAGCCAGGCCCTCGCAGCTCTCTAGCAACTGGGTGTTGATGTAGATGATGGATTCTTTGTCCTGTGCATCAGGCAAACTCTCAGAGAGCTTTTCCAGCTGCAGCCTCAACACTGAGAAGGTGGGTCGGTCCAAGGGATCGGCACTCCAGCACGAGTACATGATGTCATACCTGGTGATGACAGACACGTGAGTGTTACCTGGCACAGACCCAGATCCCTCAGGGCAACCACCCCTTCCTCCTCACCTAGTCTTCAATTTCATTCTATTTTAATCAGCATTTGTTCCACCTTTCTATGGAAATGAATGGGTTTTGGTGTGTGTGGGGAAAATGTTTATTCAACTTTTTAAATGTTTTGTGTGTATGTGTGTATGTGTGTATGTGTGTGTGTGTGTGTGTGTGTGTGTGTGTGTGTGTGTGTGTGTTATATGTACTTGTGCATGTGTATATAGAGGCTGGGGAGGACATCTGGTCTATTGCTCTATTCCTCTCTACTTTATTCCTTTGAGACAAGGTCTCTCACTGAACCAGGGGCTTGTTGTTTGGGCTAGACTGGCTGACCAGGGAGCCCCAGGAATCCACATGTCTCTGCCACTCACAGCTACACCAAACTTTTTACATAGGTGCTGGGGATTGAATTCAGGTTGTCACAATTGCTCAGCAAGTGCTCTTACCTACTAAGCCATCTCCTCAGCCTCTTGTCAAAAAATAATTCTGTTTCTAAAAATAGAAGATGCATCTGACAATTATATCAACTTGTGCAAATAAAAGAATTTGATGTCCTTTTCTTTTTTTTCTTTTTTTCTTTTTTTGGTTTTTCGAGACAGGGTTTCTCTGTGTAGCTTTGCTTTGCGCCTTTCCTGGAACTCACTTGGTAGCCCAGGCTGGCCTCGAACTCACAGAGATCTGCCTGCCTCTGTCTCCCAAGTGCTGGGATTAAAGGCGTGCGCCACCACCGCCCGGCGATGTCCTTTTCTTATATAAGCTTTGCAATCAAACTAACCACCTACTCTGTAAATAAAGTTTTATTAGAACACAGCTATGTCTAATTATGTGCTGTTGTCTGTGACTGCTTTTGCCATGACTGTAGCATTGCGTGGGTGCTACAAAGGGCCCTTAAAGCCAAAATCATTTACTATTTGGTACTTTACTGTGGTGATTTAAATGAGAATGGGCTCCATAGGCTCATCTATTTGATTGCTTAGTCTGGAGTTGGTGGAACTGTTTGGGAAGGACTAAGGAGGTGTGGCCTTGATAGAGGAAGTGTCACTGGTGGTAGGCTTTGAAACTCAAAGCCCAAACAGTTTCTCTCTCTCTCTCTCTCTCTCTCTCTCTCTCTCTTGCTCTCGCTTTCGCTCTCTCTCTCTCTCTCTCTCTCTGTCTCTATCTCTGCCTCGTGCTTATGGATGGTCATGGATTTATCTCTGAAACTGTAAGCAAGTCCCCAATTAAGTGCTTTCTTTTATAAGTTGCCTGTGTCTCTTCACAGCAATAGAAAAGTAGCTAGGACATTTACCAAACAAGTTCGCTAATCTCTGTCTATACCATTAACCTGAGGTGTGACCAAAACCGCTGATTTAGTTGGACCAGTGAACTAAGTAAGAAGACCCAGAGCTTGGGTGGCACATGACGGGTGACTGTGGTACATAGTGTGTGTGGCATTCCTTTCTGATCTTCCCGACAGCTCTGCCACCGCACTTTGTAAATTACAGCACATGGCCTGGGCTCATGGGTAGCAGGAGGAGGCAGAGGAATCAGGCTTGGATTGGGCAAGTCCATCACACAAGTGTTCCTCAAGACCTTTCTGCTGAGCTCTACCGGGGATGTTCCTCTCTTCCAGGCAACATCATCCCCAATGTCTAGTGTCATTAAGGATTATAGTCGAGGGACACGGGAAGGAAATGACAACTGGGAATTACCGGGCTGCAAAAGAGCCACACCAGCATTTCATTTTGATCCTTCCCTGCTTTGGGAAACTGATATTAATATCACTGGATAAGAAAACTGAGCTGAGGGGCCTGAGAGATGGCTCAGTGGTTAAGAGCACTGGCTGCTCCTCCAGAGGTCCTGAGTTCAACTCCTAACACCCACATGGTGGCTCACAGCCATCTCTAACTGTAGTCCCCTGGGATCTGATGCCCTCTTTTGAAGACATAAAATACATACATAAATAAATTTAAAAAAAAGAAAAAAAAGAAAACTGAGCTGAATCTAAATTATCTCGTTCATGCTGATTATTGGCTTCTCAGGAACAGAAACGTGCACTTTCCACTTTTACATTTACACATAATCCATAGATCCTTGGGTCAATCCTAGTAAATGTTAGTCCTCACACAGCACACAGATCTCATCCATGCAGACATGATTGTGTCCTTTTATTGGTCTATTTCAGCCTTCAAAGGGTGGGACCTCAACCCAGAACTCCACCCTGATGCCCGCCCCGCAGTCCTGTTCTATCCTCGCCTCAGGAGTTTCTCTAACTCACTCTCAGTAGCTAGTCCCTTAGACCGGACAAACAAGCTTTGCTCCTGTTTTTGAGGTTTCCACAGCGCCGGTCAGTTTGCACGACTCCAGTTTTGCACAGAGTCTTACTTGTTTGCTCAGAAAAGCTTTGAGAAATTCAGTCCTTAGGGACATAACATCCTTTTCATCACTGTGCCATGCTGTTTAATTCTCTTTCATTTACCCCACCTCTTAGAAGAAAGAGCTAAGTGACCTATCTTCATAGAGAATAGTAGCGGTACCATCTTGAAATGTATTTTCCTTTCATGTCTAATACTTTATGAGAGTATAAATATGTTTGTGATATGTCACAAATATGTATTTATTTATTTATTTATTACAAATATTTTACATATGAGATACATGAGATAGAGCCTTACTAAATAGCCAGGGCTGGCCTCAAACTTTTGACCTTCCTGCACAGGCATACCTCACCATGCCCATCTTAAATATGACTTTGAAAGATATGATAAGGGGCTAGGAAACCACAGGAAGATGCTACCTGGAAGCAATCCATGACCATATTGTATATATTATAATTGTAGTTGTCTGTCTGTGGTACTTAGGGTGTTACCATACTAGGTAACATCCGTGCATGCTAGGCAGGTTCCCTACCACAGAGGTACCCCAGCTTCTGATTATAACGTTGGAGAATCTCTTTGGTTGCTGTCTAAGCAGTGAAGGAGGAGCCTTGGGGAAGGGAGATGAAGGTTCTGCACTGTATTCATGTCATGATGTCATCACGATGGGAATGTAATCCCGGGTTTCTGTGATGTCAGTGTCAGCAACGAGAGAGGAAGAAGATGGGGATGTTCGCTTGTTTTTTTAAAGTTTTATTTATTCTTACTTTATATGTATAATATGTGGGTGTTTTGCCTGAATGAATGTCTGTGTACCGTATGTGTGCATTGCCCACAGAAACCAGAGAAGGGTGTCAGATCCCCTGAAACTGGAGTTACAGACTGTTGTTAACTGCCCTGTAGGTGCTGGGAATTGAACTCAGGTTTCCTGGAAGAAAAATCAGTGTTCTTAATTGCTGAGGTATCTCTCTAACCCTGTTTTGTTTTCTTTCTCCTTCCTTCCCTCCCTCCCTCCCTTCCTCCCTCCCTCTCTCTCCTTTCTTCTCCCTTCTCTCTTTCTTTCTTTTCTTTCTTTCTTTTCTTTCTTTCTTTTCTTTCTTTCTTTCTTTCTTTCTTTCTTTCTTTCTTTCTTTCTTTCTTTCTTTCTTTCTTTCTTTCTT
>CABHPQ010156055.1:14457-28777 GCA_902168405.1 Peromyscus aztecus
CTTTCTTTCTTTCTTTCTTTCTTTCTTTCTTTCTTTCTTTCTTTCTTCCTTCCTTCCTTCCTTCCTTCCTTCCTTCCTTCCTTCCTTCCTTCCTTTCAGACAGGCTCTTGTAATGTAGTCCTGGGTATCTTGAAACTTACTATATAGACCAGGCTGACCTCAAACTCACAGAGATCAGCCTGCCTCTGCTGGGATTAAAAGTGTGTGCTATCATGCCCAGTGAGGAGAGGAATTCTGAATTCTGAAGAATAACTACTGGCCAACAGGACCCCGTGGGGAATAAGACTGCCATCCCAGAGGATAAAGGAAGGAGTCTCATGTCACGGGCCACTGTAGACAGCTGCTGGCGAAGGTTCTGGGGGTGCCAGGGAGGCCGTGAAGAGCTCGGCTAGAGAAATGTCCCACGGAAGTCGATTGAAGCATAACAGAAAGTGGCATCCTGGACAGCAGGAAGCAAGACTGACAGTCTGGTCACTCCATGACAGGAGAGGTGACCCTCTGAGGGGCAGGATTAGAGAGTAGGGGCCAAGGGGCTCTGTGACGGAGCTCTGTCTGTCTGTCCCTCCCTGCTTCTCCTTCCTCCCCTGTATCTTTCTCTCACTTCCTTATCTCTTTGTTTTACAGTACTGGAGACTGAACATAAGACCTTGTGCATGCTAGGCAAGCTCCATTACCACTGAGCTACACTCCCCAGTCCACGCTGCTACATTTCAGTTAGCTCAAAGCAGCCAAAGAGCAGCTGCACACAGGAGTGCATTCATCCTAACCGTGGTTGGACTCAGAGAAACTCAGAATATTCATTTTGCGTTTTCTTTTTTAAAAAAGAATGTCCCAGAAAAGGAAGCACAGAGGCCTCTTTGGGAGAGGCTGTTGCTTGCTGGCATGCACTAAGGCTCAGGAATAAAGCCTGCTTCACCAGTCTGCTGACCACATCACATCTGCAAGCCCAGGGCACGCAGCCATCAGGAACATGGGGACTGCAGCTTTTCTACAACCACCTGGATCCTCAGCCATAGGAGGGGAGCTGACTCTGCCACCTAAAAGTGTTCTCAGAGGACACCAGCTCAGCAGTCTCTTGTTTTAGTCTGAAGTGAAACATAAAAACCTCAGTGTGACACAGTTCAGATCTCACTCAGACCCAGACTGACCACTGCTAATGTCAGCTTCTGCTGGTACAGGGGGATAGCTAAGGAAGAAACCACAACAAAACTTCCTGGGCAGTGTGGCTACATAGAAAGGCTTCCTCATTTCCAGAAGCCAACATTTCATTAACACAGCCCCTTAAAAAACTACCGTGAAACCCTAGAACTAATCGAATCAGGACTTTAAGATGTTTTCAAGAGACTTACAGCCTTTGTTTCTGTTTAGTATTAGACATCCTCAACCACAAAGCAGGCTGTGGCTGGGAACCAAACAATCTTCCTTGTGTTTGACTTAGCGTTTAAACCACAGATGGACCTAGGACGTTGTGTACAAAGCAACCTGGGTGCCGAATGAGGCTGCAGAGACAGAGCTTGGGATGGGCCTGAGGGTCTTGCATATACTCACTGGCACCAGCATCCCACATGCTGCTCCATGACAGAGCTATCTCAGGCCTATGTTTTTGTAATGTTCTTACTAAATACGATGAGACCATCCCAAGCCCATGGTCCTTAAAGGAGCCTCACCATCAAGAAAGTGTATGTCACCATTGCAAGGCATTGTCTTGAAAAGTTCAGTAAAGTGCTTGGGGAGATCGAACTGATGAGGCTGGGAAGGTGGCTCAGTGGATAAAGCACTTGCCTCACAGGCAGGAGGACCACAATTTGGATCCTCAGCACACATGTAGAAGCCAGGTAGTTAGAGTGGCTGGCCTTTATTCTCAGCCATCAGAATGTGGAGGGTAGGGATGCTTGGGGGCAAGCTAGCTAACTAGACAAGTCAAATCCATGAGCTCCAGGTTCAGCAAGAGACTCTGCCTCAGAAAATAAAAGTGGAGATCAACTGAGGAGGACACTTGCCACCAATCTCCAGTCTCCACATACACCCACACATATGACACACACATGTGCACCCCCACGTGCAAATACACCATGATGGTTAGTATTATCAACCTGACAGATTCTGTAATCATCTGGGAGATGAGCCTATGAGCATGGTTGTGAGAGATGATATTGACCGCCTTAATCGACATGGGATGAGTCATCCTAACTGTGGGCGGAACCATTCCCTAGGCTGTATGTGATCCTGGGCTGTATGAGAAACGGGCCTGAGGGGCAGCAAGCATTCCTTACTCTCTGTTCTTCCCTACTGTGGATGTGATGTGACCGGTTGTGCCAAGCTCCTGTTGCCTTGACTCCCTGCCACGATGGACACCTTGAACTGTGAGCTGAAACAACCCCCTCCCCACGTCAGTTGCTTTTGTCAAGAACCACAGTTCTCTGAAGAGACACACACTCTGTTGCGAATGACAGGAGGTACAGAGAGGTTAGGCCAGCTGCTATGGCCACACATGGGTACAACCCCAAGACCTGGTGCCTTTCCGTGGTGCGTGGCATTGAAGACGGAGAGAGGGCTTTGTGATAGGAGTTGGGGGAGTTCACACCTGGCCACGCACAGGTCTCCAGGGAACATTTTAAACACACAATTTCCAGCCCCGCTTTGTGCCAGCAGCACCACACCCTCTAGGCATAGGGATGAGCAACTGCATTGTCAGAATGCTTCCCAAGCGATTCTGAGAGGCAGTTTGCTCTCAAAGGCACTAACTAGCCCAGGTTCCTAAGTGTGACCAGTACGCTTGAAATGCAATAGAGGAAAAGGATGATTACTGGGTTCAAAGTAAGGGATGAAGGATCCTAGTACCTCATATACTATAAAGCAGGCCTATTTATCGGCAGCATCCACGTCCCAGTGGTCCTTACGTTGTTGTTCAGAAACACATACTGGTACCTTGTCTTGACTGTGCCCATGGATGGAGGTTGAGGCCTTTTGGATAAGTGAGCCACAGTGGGCTCACAGGAGGAGCTGGCCATGCACCACCACCTACATCAGGCATGACTGCTGGCCGGAGGCGTCTGTGAGTGGCACTGTCTGCACAGGCTCTCCTGGCTAACAGCAGGCCCTGCTTGCACTAGTCATGCCTGTGTTTCCCAGGTCATTGCACACCCAGGTAGCCACCCCATGCAGAAAGCCCAGTGACACAGGGATGCTCACTTACAGTTCATCCAGGCAGTCCTCAGGCTGCTTCAGCCTGTGGCCGTGGAGAAGGTAATCATACATCTCATGGTTCTGGACTCCGGGATAGGGAGTCATTCCCCGGGTCGCTATTTCCCACATGGTCACGCCGAAAGCCCACTGAGAACAAAGCCACAAGAAGTCAGGACAAAAGTCTTTCCACAAAGGCTGAATGGACTGTTTCATGGGGAAAGGTCATTTCTTTAAAGCCCTGATGAGGAAGCACAAAGCTGGTAATTATGTCTGTGGTCCACTGTTCTCCCAACACAGCAACACACGGGGTTGAAGCCCCATAGTTCCCCAATTGTACCAAAGCTGTTCTGGGAAACTTGGCTAAAGGCAGATAGAGCCTCATCCCATATCAGCGCTGTTTACTTCACGGTCATACTCTTGCTGTGGAGTATTTTCTTTCCCCAAGCTCGGATCAAGGCTATAATTACACAGCATCTTCTCCAGAGCATATGGGGTCCAAAGGCTACCAAATGAACTCATTCAATTTAATGTGAATATCTTAGTTACGGGCAACAAGTCACTCATTTGTAGCAAAGAAACAGGAGACTCTCTGAAGGTCACATGCAAAGCATAGGTTCTGAATGTGAGCATTTCACCACAATCGACTATTTGCAGAGTTAGACTTTCTACAAGATATAAAAGCCAGGTAGAACGGTGCACACTTGTAATCGCAGCTACCGAGGAGGCGGAAGCAGGAGGACCGGCAGTTCAAGGACTTTCTAGGATACATAGACAGAGCCTGCTTCAAAAATAAAAAGTATAGAAGACTGGAGAAAGGGCTCAGTGATTACCATCACTGTCTGCTCTTCCAGAGGACCAGGGTTCAATTCCCAGCCCCCACATGAGGGCTCACAACCATCTGTAATTTTAGTTCCAGGGGATCTGACCATCTTCTGGCCTCCATGGGCACTAGGCACACACATGGTGCCCAGACATACAAAGAGGCCAAACATCCAAACACATAAAAATTAATAAAAAGTAAAGGGGATGGAGATGGCTCAGTGGTTAAGAGCACTTTCTACTCTTGCAGAGGACCCAAGTTTGGTCCCTAGCATTCAATTTTGACTCATAATCACCTGTGATTGGCTCAGACTCCAGGGGATCTGATGCCTCTGGCCTCTGAGAACACCTGCATACATGTGCACATATCCACATACAGATCTACATACTTATACACATAATGAAAATAAAATTAAAATTAAATCTTTTTTCTTTTTTGGTTTTTTGAGACAGGGTTTCTCTGTGTAGTTTTGGTGCCTGTCCTGGATCTCACTCTGTAGACCAGGCTGGCCTCGAACTCGCAGAGATCTGCCTGGCTCTGCCTCCCTATTGCTGGGATTAAAGGTGTGCTCCACCACCACCCGGCCCTAAAATTAAATCTTAAGAGTAAAAAAGAGGGAGGCTGAGAAATTATATTAGTGTGCTCATAGCATGTGTGAGGCCTAGGGTCAACCCTAGGACCACAAAAAGCAAATGAATGAGTAAATCCGTTAAATAAAAGCATGGTCCGAGCATGGTCCGAGCATGCTCCCAGCCTTCAGTTTATCGGAGTGCAATTCCCTGCATCATCAATCTCCGTCATTTCTTTCAGTGTGTCCCCATCTTTGTCCAATCAAAGCTGTGTACACACCACGTCACTTTTGCTTGTGTAGACTCGGTCTGCCAGGCTCTCTATGGCGATCCACTTCACAGGCATTTTGGCAATGCGGCCTTGGCGGTAATAATCACCACTGTATATCTTCTTAGAGAGGCCAAAGTCTGCCACACAGACAGTCATGTCATCACGCAACCTGTGAAGAGTGAATTGAGGTCCTCAGCCACCTCGGGAGCAGAGCCTTTAATCCCAGGTCTGTATCAGATTCGTGAAAAGAAACTAAAGACACGGGGTGGTTATAGATGTGGCTCAGTTAGCAGACGCTTGCTTTGATTCCCAGCACAGCATAAATGGGAATAGTAGTGAATGCTTCTAATCCCAGCACTTGGGAGGTGGAGGCAGGAAGAACAAAGGTTCAAGGTCATCCTCAGCTGCTTGGCAAGTTCAAGGCCAGCCTGGGGTCCATGACACCCTTACAGGAAGAGGAGGAAGAGAGGAAGGGAAGGAGCAAGGAGAAAGAAGGAAGGAAGGAAGGAAGGAAGGAAGGAAGGAAGGAAGGAAGGAAGGAAGGAAGGAAGGAAGGAAGGAAGGAAGGAAGAAGACATGGAGCCCATGAGCTTGAGTAGGGAGCTGCTTTAAGATCCAAGCAAGACACAGCAAATGCTAGGGACTAGACTCTGCTGTATTCCATCACTCTGGCCTGTGTGGGGCTGGTCCAGCAAACCCAGGCACGGTGGGGAGGCACCGGGAGGAGAGAGATGCGGCAGAGCAGGATGGAAGGGACAGTGGCCCCTCCTCGTCCTTTCCTGGGTGGCATCAGGCCATGGCCATCCTGCCTGGTGTCTGGAAGCGGCACTGGCCTCACGGACTACGCAAGGCCTTGTGGAGGGGAGGCAGGAGAGGAGGTGAAGTCTGGGAGACAGGGGAAGCACACACTGAAAGATGGCGCCGAAGGACTTCTTGCTAATGTAGCCAGCTGTTGAAGGAATGAACTGGAAAGTTAAAGGGAAACAAATTGCAATCATAGTCCAAGCTAGTAAAACGGGTCATAGACAAGGAGGAGGAAAAGGAAGAGAGAGGAGACAGGGAAGGGGAGGAGAGAGGCGGGAGGTGACTGAGCTATCCTTGTTTGTCTGACATTAACTTTTTTTTTCTTTTTTTAGGACAGGGTCTCATGTGGCTCAGGTTGGCCTGGAACTTGCCATGCTGCTGAGGATGACTATGAACTGGGGTCTCCTCCTGCCTCCGCCTCCTGGGTGTTGGCAGTACAGGTACGCACACCCAAAAGCCTCACACTTTCAGTTTAGGGCAAACTAGACAGGCAGTCCCCCTGCCTGGCAGGAAAAACATGAAGGGCATATTAAACGAAAAATAACATTTCATGATTCTCTATCCACAGCTGAAATCCCCTGGGGCTTTAAAACTGAAGTAAAAGGGGAGGGGGCCGTTGAGAAGAGCGAGTGGCCATCTCTACTGTCAAGTCTCTGACCAAGAAAAACACACATGGGCCACTCCCTTGTCTCACAACAGGTAAAATCCAGGAACAGTTATGGCATTTGAAGACTGACACCAGGTGATAGTTCTGTTGAAGCAGGGTAAAGAAATGGAGAAAATTCAAATCCAAAGTTCTTATGTAAATTCCTGTAATTCGTCAGCTGCCGTGACGGAAAAGCTTCCAGGAATTTAAGGTACCAAATTTTATCACAGGTGTGGGGTAGATATGAATGCAAGTTCCTGGAAAGAAACTACACCTCACATTGACTCTTTTAGAAGGCTGATTATCTGGTTAGAAGTTCAGTGATTGTGGAGCGGTTGGAATGTCTCAGGGCAGAGTCTAACTACAGCATGTCTTGAGCTATCTTTAGCTCACTAAATTGCCATTCTCTGCCTACCTCTGTGTCTGACCTAAGGTCCTGCGATTATCAGATGAAACCTCTGGATGTATTAACTTAGCAGACAGCTTTCCACCAACCAAGGCCAAAACTGTCATCAGATAGCATCTGAGGCCCATAGCGGAAGTTTATTTACCCACATACCTGATGTTCCCACCAATGTATTTGAAAGTGTGTTGGTTTTTCTTCTCTTTGTCATGTTACTATAAAAACCTGGAAACAGTTACCATTTGGGGATATGATATTTGAGGTAGTTGAATCTGTATTCTCAGGCCATTGTCACTCATATTTGACTCTTGAATACACTATCTCTTACCCTCTTTGAGGAGAGAGCTTTCTTTGTGTGTCAACAAAGGCTTGGGGAAACAGCCTTTAGGATTTTCATTATTGCCATTCAAGTTATACTATGGTTAGCCGACTTACATATTGCTGAGGGTCCCAAGCCAGCTGATGGCTTTTGGAAAAGACCACAAAGATCACGCCTAGTGCCCCTAGCTGAGTGACAAGAAAAAAACAGACTAATCATAAGAGAGAGCTTTGGACACTAGCCAGATTCTTAGAGGCAGAGACATAGAAAACCCCCAAGGAAGAGCCCAGTCAAAATCAGAGCGATAGAAATTCAATCCAAAGCAAGGCACTCCATCCCACCTCCAAGCCATCTACCCTTTATAATCTAACAGCAAGTCACTCCCCGCCCTATGAAGTTCAAGGCCATGAAGTCTAGTGACCAGGCCTCCCCAGGATGGCCTAGGTTCTTACATGCAGTTTCGAGCTGCTAAATCCCGATGAAGAAAATTCCTGTTGCTCAGATACTCCATTCCCTGGGCAATGTCCACCATGAACTTCAACAGTGTCTGCAGTGGGATGACCTAACGGGAGGAAACAAAAAGAGACATTATAGTTTAGAAGGAAAAGCTGGCAAGTTACTCTCACCCAAGGGGAAACAGTGATGTATTTATTTTTATTTTATGTGTATAAGCATTTTGACTAAATGTATACATATGTGCACCATGTGTGTGCTTAGCACCCAAGGAGGCCAGGAGAGGGCGTCAGATTCCCCTGGAACTGGAATCACAGATGGTGGTGAACTGCCATGTAGGTGCTGTACTCCAACCTGGGTCCTCTGCAAGAGCAGCCAGTGCTCTTAGCTGCTGAGCCATCTCTGCAGCCTTGGAAATGGTGTTCTTATTCCCTAAGTTAGAGTGGTGACACAGGGAAAGAAATCTTTCCTTTCTGTGTCGTTAACTTTTTAAAGATGGATATTTTGCTTTAAGAAAAGTTCTCTCTATGTAGCTCAGGCAGGACTACAACTCAAGATCCTCCTTCCTCAGCTTCCCCAGTGCTGGGATGACCAACAGGAACCACCACACCTGTCTCAGAAATAATGCAAATAATGCTTCAAAACAGGAATAAAGAAGAAACTCTCTAAAGCCTCTTGAAAAGCATTACATTCTCTTTGCTATTAAAAGTGTTTCAGATGAAAAACATTTTGTATCTTTTCACTGATCATGAGGTCAAAGGTGAGCCTTCACATCCTGAGAGGCACTGGGACAGAGGACCACGCCAGCAGAGAGGACGGGCGAGGGAGGAGGGCCTTATTGTTTGCTTTAAATTTTCTTTTACATCTACCTGTGTACTTTGTATGCGTGAGGGAGGGAGGGAGGGAGGGAGGGCGGGAGAGAGGGAGGGAGGCGGGGAGGGAGGGGTCACCTGGGCCACCGCATACATTTGGGGGTCAGAGGACAACCTATGACAGTCAGTTCTCTTCCTCCATCATGTGGGGCCCAGGGAATGAACTCAGGTTGCCCGGCTTGGTAGAAAGCACCTTGACCTGCTGAGCCAGCGCACTGACTCAAGGGCCGAGTTGTAATGAGGGAAGGGGAGATATTCTGGGAAAGGGTCAGATGTTTGGGAGGGGAAAAACCAACTTTTAGGAGCTGTTTCTAATTCCATATTCTTGTTATCATTTTTTATTCTTCCTCCCCTCCCCCCTTTTCTTCTCCTCCTTTTCTTTCTATTTGTTGTGTGTGGCACTACCAAGGTTGGTCTCTGGGCCTCACATATGCTAGGACAGCTCATTTTACTTTGAGATAATTTGAAAGATAATTTTCTTCTTCTAGACAGCAACAATTAAGGGCAGGCCTTCACCCCTTATCTTTGAACTGAAGTACAAGTACACATTCAGAAATTCTGTTTTTTTTCTCTCTAGGGCCTTTCTAGATTTCAGCCATCTATTGTTTTCTCTGTGTTGTAAAAATCAGACAAAACTGCTTTGTGAGTAAACATGTCACCGGTGGGCTGGGGATGCAGCTCAGTGGTGGAGGACTCATGTGGTATAGACACACAACCCTGCAACCCTGGGTGTACTACCAGCCCTAACACACACACACACACACACACACACACACACACACACACACACACACACACAGAGAGAGAGAGAGAGAGAGAGAGAGAGAGAGAGAGAGAGAGAGAGAGAGAGAGAGAAAATATCAGGTGTTGTGGCTCATTCCTTTTATACAGCACTTGAGAGGCTGAGGCAGGAGACTTTCTAAGAATTTGAGCCCAGCCTGGGATATAAAATAAGACCCTGTCTCAAAACAAAAACAACAACAAAAAATTCCTAAAAGAAAAAAAGGAAAGCAGGGAGGCCGGGAGGGAGGGAGGCAGGGAGGGAGAGAGAGGCAGGGAGGGAGAGGGCCTTCCTTCCAGGCATTTAGAAATGGTTCTGAGGATGATGACTAATGAAGATCTCCAAGTAGTAATTTAATGTTTTATTGCAGTCATGGCACTAGAGAAAGGCTGACTACAGGTTCCGGGCAATCATGAATCACGAGTGGTTTGTCCATGGTACCCGCTCCCCACCCCCACCCCACCGCAGAACATTGGATTTGTCATGGCTCCTTCTCCAAGGACTGTGAGGTCTCTAGAGTGGTATTCACAAGGGCACTGCGTTTTGTTTTGTTTCCTGTGGTACTGGGGATAGAACTCCGGGCCTTGTGTTAGACAGGTTCTCTAGCATTCAGCTATAAGTTTGCACACTACACTTTTAATGACATATTTCCCAACCATGACACATGCCAATTATATAGTGCACATGAAACCAAAATGCCATAATTATCTTTACCCTAAGTAACAGAGTTACGAAAAAGGTAAACGAATCAAACATGGAAGTTTTGATCTCTCTGTATTTAGGGCATTTAGTTTTCCAGATGCTTATTTCCAGGACAGGGTTTGAGTCCTTGAAACAGCAAACCCTATTGTCATTAGTGAGCTGTATGAATAGAAGATACTACTAATGTGCGATATTTTTTTCCTGTAATAATTACATTATTTTTGGAGTCTGTGACTAAAAGTTATTTACAAAATAACAGCACAGAACAATTTAGAAATGAGGCGAGAGGATTGCAGATGTCGCTACAGAGATTTTTATGCACAAGGGACACAATCTGAAAGGAAGGAAGCAAAGGAAACAATTTAGCTACAATAGAATTAAAACACTCAGGAACGAATTCAACAAAGAAGCATGCAACTTATCATTATGCGTTCTCTCACAGTGCTGGAGAAAATGTAAAAATTCAAATATATGAGGGAATTATCCTCTACTCATGGCTTAGACATTAGACATTATTATAATGTCAATACTGCTTAACTTCTATATTCCATATAAGCTCTGTCCCAATGCCAGCCAGCTTCTTTGTAAACTGGAACGAGTTGATTCTAAAATTCCATATGGAAATCCACGGAGCTCAGAATATCTACAACAGGCTTGGAGAAGAACATGGCTAAAAGGCTCAGACTTACTAAAAGGCACTCTAATTAAAGTGGCGAAGTCAGAGGACAGGCGTGGACACAACCATTGATGAAACTGAATTGACAGTTCAGGCCTGGGAAGACAGTTCACTGGGAAGAGCACCGTGATACAAGGGTGAACGCTTGAGTTTGGACCCCCAGGACCCGCATAAGGCTGGGCAAGGCAGCAGGAGCCCACAGTCCCAGCTCTCCTAATGTGAGATGGGGAGGCAGAGACAAGGGAATGCCCGGAGGCTCTTAGGACAGCTAGCCTGGTGCGCTCAGCAGAGAGCAGCAGACCCCACATTAAATGAAGTGGAAGGTGGGGACAGGTACCAGGTACAGGAGACTGTCCTGTGACCTTCACACCTATCTCTGACGCTGGGGCAGCAGGAGTATGCCAGCACACCTAGGTTTTGCAGTGCTGGAACCAGAAGCCAGGGGGCCAATGGTCCCAGCAAGCACTCTACCTGCTGGGGCTCTAGCCCTCAGGACAAAATTTTACAACCCCGAGGAGCTTGGAAGGGCATTCATCGTGGATGGACACATGCATGATGGCCAGGAACCTGTAGTGGGCCACTTCTTTAGGGCCATGGCTGCATTCAATTATTTTGTGTCACTTGGAGGTCTTCTGTGGTCACCATCCTCATAGGCAAGTCCAACAGTGGCTTTCTTTCTTTCTCTTTCCTTCTTTTTGAACACTTTAAGATTTTTATTACATTTATTTAGTTTGGGGCATTCGTATTCTTTCACCATGTGGTTCCTGGGGATCAAACTCAGGTCTTAGGCTCGGTAGCAAGCATCTGTATCTACTGAACGGTCTCCATATCCCCCTTCTAAACACCTTAAGTGGGAGAACTGTGCAGCATCTCAATAAAGCTGTTGCAAAGAACGTAATGTTCTAAGAAAAGGGATCAGGGAGGGGGAGTGGAGACAGATGGACACAGAGGAGGAGGTGGGGAGAAAGAGGGACCCAGAGTGAGGAGAGGTAAAGGATGGGCTTCTCCCCTTTGTCTCTGGATGCTAGCATGTGACATTTAAGCATCTTATAACCATCTTATAACCAAGTGCAGTACCACCGCAGATGTAAAGTCCGAGGGTGGGGTGATGCCAGACACCCAATGCTGCAGTCAGAACTGGCTGCCTCTGGAGCAATGCTACCCCTGGCTCTGTATCCCAAGCTGCCCTTCTACGTAAGATCCTCCTGCTTCAGCCTCCTCAGTAGCTGGGATCACAGCCTGTGACACCAGGCTCAACTCTGTATCTTCTTTTTAAAGGTGATTCTGCGTTGGTTTTGATATTACATGCTAGTAAAATCAACTTCCTTCCTGCAGAGCCCAAAGTGCAACCCCAGGGTAACTCCCCTGCTGTAGACCTCTCTGTCCATCCTTCTGTGCTATAGTGTCTCTCTGTCCATCCTGCCCTGCTGCAGTATCTCTCTGTCCATCCTCCCCTGCTGTGGTGTCTCTCTGTCCATCCTCCCCTGCTTTGCCCTTGTCCCCAGAGACAACTTGCAGTCTCTACGATTGCCCCAGGAGAAAACCCGAGGTTCTAACATGTGTGCTCTCTGATCCCTCACCCCCATCCTGGTCACATGCTTCCCTCCCTTGCTTCATTTCCACCCTGGCAGCGCAGACTATTAAAGCCTCTCCAGTCAGAACTCCTCCCTTCCCCAAAGCTCTAGAGCAGACACACATTGCCGCTTGATGCATGCCATCCCAGCTGCCATCCTTGGTAAGATGCTGAGGACAGTGACACTTGGAGCCCAGAATCCAGGCCCTGTTCAGAAGCTCATTGAGACTTAATCTTGGATGACGGCAGTTGGAACAAAAGGTCTTTATGCAGAGGGAACTGACTGAGCAAAGAAGCAGCCTCAATAAAGCCCGGTGTTCCAGCTACTCTCTGAACTCTGTGTCTTCCACCTTTATCGCAGGCTACAAACTATCAGAATGTAAAAAATATATTCCTTTTCATCTCTGTAACACCCGGGAGTTAGTCTCTACCACTGAGTACCTGTACCCTGTACTTTTGCAAAGGGAAATAATCAGTCAAGAAAATACTCTGCGCTTGCTTTCCTTAGTTGTTGTTTTGTTTAAAAGAATAAAAGATGTCAGCAGAACTTTGGCCAGTGGAAGCAGAACTATTAAAGTGTACTGAGGGCGGGGTGGGGTGGAGGATGGGGGGTGGGGGGACTGCAGGGGAGTGAAAAGAAGCAGGATAGAGTGGAAGAAGCACACTCTACAGTGTTAAAACTTACAGAAAGGTTGCAGTATTCGAGTCAATGGTGTGGGGACAGAGGATGGGCAGACAGTTTAATGGATCAGAGGGAGGGCTCAGAAATAGACCCACAGTGTGCAGCCTGTCAAGTTCTTGGTAGAGGTGTGAAAGCAATTTAGTAGATTAAAAGTGGCCTTTTCATAAATGATGATCAATTACATACAAAACCAACCAACCAAAAAAAAAAAAAAAGAAACCTTAGGGTCAGGATGTGGCTTAGTATTTATAAAGCATGCAAGTAGCCCTGGGCTCAATGTCCAGCACCACAGGAATGGGACATGGTGGTACACACCTGTAATCCAGAACTCCAGAGGCAGAAACAGAGACAGGAGGATCAGAAGTTAAAGGACCTTCTTAGCTACATAGTGAGTGGGAGTTTGAGGTCAGCTTGGGCTTTAAGATTCCCTGGGCAAAATAGTAGTAGTAGTAGTAATACAAAAAGAAAGTGCCTTGATCTAAATATCAGACATTCTACAAAAATTGACCCAACTGAATACTCAAATAAATCATGTAAAACTGAACAGTTTTAAGAAAGCAGCAGGGGGAAAAAACCCAATTTAAATAAGGGGTTAGTGAAGAGTTCTCAAACGTAACAGCCAAAGCATGACACACGAAAGACTAACTGCCCTCAGCAGAGTCCTGCTGTTGGTGGCAGCTAAGGGGACAGCGGTGCCTGTGTTAGAGCATGCCCTGGTATCAACTGGTTGGTTGGTACAGTTCCTTCCCACCGCTGCACCGTTTGGCAGCAATGACTTAGGGACTGCTGGCCCACAGCAAATTCTGTCCTAACCTAGGGTGAGTCCTGAGAGAGGTCAGTCCCATGTTTTCCCTTTGTGGGGGCCTGTAGTGATGCTGCCACCTTAGAGAAGTGATGGAGAGGAGTGATGGGCCAGCCTGAGTATGCCACGGACACAAATCACAGCTCCTGCTCATAGGCACAGGTCTGCCCACAGGGAACATGAGAGGGGAACACGGTGCTCACTTCACAAGGAGGCCCACGGCAATGTCTCCATCCCCAAATCTACAATCTTTGAAGTCCACAGTAAAAACTGACTGGGACAGAGAAAAACCAATATTTTTATTTAAAACAGATTAATTATAAATACAGTCTCTTTCAAAAAAAAAGGGGGGATATGATATAGATATAGAGGATATAGACATGATAGGATAAAAGGGTAGATTAATGAATCTACTTTTAAAGAACAACTTGCTTAAAATGTTTTACATTGATATAGATTTTAGTTTATGTTTAAAATGTTTTACATTGATATAAATTTTAGTTTATTGATACAAACTTAAAGTTGATTTTGTTATACTGTATGTATATTTCTACTTTTGTTTGAGGTATTATGTTTATGTAACTCATTTAAAATTGTAATGGATAATTAAAAAATAGATTAATAATTAGTCATCTAATTGTAGCCATGTTAAGTCTTCTAGGTATACATAGATATATTTCAGATAAAAAGGTAATCTTTAAACACTTCATAGACCTAGAGAATATGGCATTTAAATAACTTAGAATTCTATTGACGTGAGA
>CABHPQ010156056.1:0-22039 GCA_902168405.1 Peromyscus aztecus
GTGGGATTAAGCTAGTGAGACTCAGAGGGAATGCGACATTCAGTATGAATGATAGGTAATGAGCCACATGGCAGAATGTAGATTAATATAAATGGGTTAATTTAAGTTTTAAAAGCTAGTTGAATATATTCTGTGAAAGGCATTGTCTATTTCAGCTTGCTGTGATGAAATAATGACATTAAGAGACAGTTGATTATCATTTCCTATGGCTTGGGATGGGGTTCCAAATGAAGGTGAGTATCCTCCTGTGTTCACCCATGGGCCATGCGGTGGAACCAGTAGTAGCCAAAGTCAACTCCTAAGAAGGTCAAATACCATGTCCATGGAGAATCCCAAGGCAAATCAACAAGTCTGTAGTTCTCCCATATATAAATATAGCTGGTCACTTCAAGGCTCCTGAAGAACAGACTTGGAAGCCGAGACACAACACCAGCTGACATGGACGTCAGAACATCATCGAGACGACCTGGTGGCTTCCCCTTGAGAATCCAGCTGGTGACCAGTTCCAGCAGAATCAGGGAGATGAAAAACGGAGTGGCCTTTTGAACGTAATCGGGCACCTCTTCAACAGTTGGGAAGGCAGTTTCACTGGGCTTCATCAGATAAAACATCATGCGGACACCCTGGGAAACGGAGACATTGTTCTGGACTCCCGGGCTCTGCATTTCTGTCCCTGTCTGATTCGCAGCTGGGGAGATTTGTGGTTCTGTGGTAGAAGCCCGAGACTGAACTAAGGAAAGGAGCCGTGCAGCACAGAGCGAGCCTTGTCAGAGAGACGCCGCAGACCACAGGGCTGCTCAGGGACCTCGGCCAAGGGAGTTTGTGTGCACAGGCACTGAACACTCGCGACAGGAGCGAGTTCATATTCATAAATCTTCAGCAATTGTTTTGACTCAGGAAATGCCTTCTCTTTTATATCCAGGTTAATGATATGGTGTTTAAAGAACCCCCAAATAACCTAGTCAATATTGATAACTCCGAATAACCCTTAATTACCCATAGCTATTTTTAATCACTTTATAAATGTGGATTGAGACTAATATTTCTGTCTTGTAATCAAGTGAGGGCTCAGTCAAGTTTATGCTCTTTATTTCCAGCTCAATCTGTTCCTGGGCCATCAAAGTGTTTCTAACTTAGTCATCTTGCAATTCCTAATCCCACTGTCTGCTGCCTATTGACATTAAAACACCATAACATTTTTTCATAGCAAAAAAAAAAAAAGCTAGTTGAGAACAACCCTAAGCTAATGCAAAGCTTTCATAATTAATAAGAAGTCTTCATGTCAGTATTTCAGAGCTGGTGGTCCAAAGACTGTTGACAACAAAGGATAGCTGCTAACATGGAGTAGGACCAGCCTATGGGAGAGAAGTGTGAAAGGAAAGAGCCAATTTAACTCTTTGGTATCTGACATAGCTATAGGATTTATAGTTTGAACTGCTGGGTTTCAGTCTTTTTCTGGTCCAGTATTTACTCACAAAGCTTGTAGTCCATCCTTTAGGCAAGGTAATGTATATTCTGTGCCATTGTGTGTTGGAAATATGTAGCTTGAGTTTTGATTTTACAAGGGACTATTGTTGAAAGGTTGTATATCCTCAAAAGAGACTATTAAATTCAGACTTTTAAACTCTATTTAGAATGTGAGAGTCTAGGGCTACTAATGAAGTTGGACTACATACATTTTGCTTTAGTATATTGCTACAAGTCTAATGGGGACAGGGAGTGGAATGTGGTTGTTTGAATGAGAATGGCTGCTGTCACTCATGTATTTGAAGGCTTTGTCCAAAGTTGGCAAACTGTTTAGAAAAGAATGGGATATGTAGCATTTGTTGAAGGAGATGTGTCACTGAGAGGTGAATTTTGAGGTTCCAAAAGCCCATGCCATTTTCAGTTTTCCTTCTTGCCTCATGCCCCCTGCCTGCCACAATATTACCTGACAAGATGGTCATGGATTTATCCTCTGAAACTGTAAGCTCCCAATATATTCTTTCTTATATGAATAAAATTAAATAACAATGACCAAAGACAACTTAGAAATGAAATGGTTTATTTCACTTCTGCTTCTACAGGAAGTCGGGGCAAAAACTCAAAGCAGAAACATAGACACAGGAACTCAAACAAAGGCTATGGAACAAGTGCTGCTTACTGGCTTGTTTCTCACGGCTTATTCAGTCTGTTTTAAGATAACGCCCTGCATGACCAGTCCACATGTGGCAACTCCCACAGTGAGCTAGAAGTGGCACCATCAATTATTAAGTAAGGGAATAAATCAGACTTGACCACAGGCCCATCTGGAAGGGGAAATTTCTCAGTAGAGATTTGCTCTTTCAAAATTACTATAGCTTGTGTCACGTTGACATAAAACTAACCAGGACAATCATTTATCAGTATTTATTTATGTTATTAAGCTTGTCATTGAATTCATTTTTGAGATATAAATTGGTATCATGAAATTTGAAGTTTTTAGGAATGAAACTGCTTTGTATATCTAAGTCCAGCTAAGTTTTACATGACATACATTTTTGATCAGTTGCAGAATCTACTGAGATCATATGTACCTTCATAGAAACTCAGTGAGTGGTTGCCAAAGTGGACATAGCTTCATGCATTACATCCATCAGTGAGTGATAAGTGTTGTCAGAACTTTTTTGGACCACCAGCCCCAAAATAATGACATGGAGACTTCTTATTAATTATGAAAGCTTGGTCTTTAGCTTAGACTTGTTATCAACTAGATTTTAATACTTAAATTAACCTGTTCCTATTTATCTATGTTTTGCTATGTGGCTTTTTACCTCTCTTCTGTTCTGTATATCTGACTCCCTCTGAGTCTTGCTGTTATCTCCTGCTATACCAGATTCTAACCCTGAGTTCTTCTCTCTGCCTAGAAGTTCTGTATATTCTGTCCTGCCTACCTATTGGTGATTTAGCTCTTTATTAACCCAATCAGAAGGCACCTTAGGCAGAGACAACTCTTTACAGTGTAAAAAAAAGATTATTCCACAACATTCTCCTCTGTTGTCTAAATAAAAAGGAAAGCTTTATATGTAATGCAGAAAATCTATGTACAATAAGAAAAAATACCCAGCAAGGTCTGCATTCACAATTTCCAGTCCATTTGAATTTGGCAAATTTGGAGATAATATCCTATTATCTCTCCTATCTTGATTAGTACTAAGTTTTATACCTAAACAATTTTTCCATCATAACTTGTATTACCATCCTAAAAATACATTTTTAGAACTTAAAATATTTTTTGGATATACAACTTAAGCTTTTTGTCTCAATATTATAAACTTTACATCTCCTTTGAAAATTTATTTTCTGACTTTAGTAACAAAAAATGATGTAACTATCTAGTCTTCAACCCCATCAGAGACACAAGAAGGATAAAATATTATGTGGGCAAAAAGGAAGTGTAGAGAAAACAGCTTCCAAAAATATAGAAATGATAGAGACAGCTGGCTTCCTGGACAGTCACTCAATGTTCCTCTTCAAAGTTGAGGCATCCAGCATTGACCTATAGGTCTAGAATGTCTAATAGACTTTTCAGGGAAGCAAAAATTTGGAAGTACTTTCTCAGCTTGTCTTGAAAAAGTCAAGCAGTCACCTTTTTTGTGTCTTGCTTATCAAATTTGGACAGTATATTGTCAGCAGTCAAAGCAGGAGCAGTTTCTTGCACAGTGGCTAATTTTACTACAAATGAAAACAAATTCCATATGGATGTTATTCAATTTCCATCATCTTATTTTGAGGTAAATTGATGCTGCCAAGAAGCAGACATATCTCATTGTCATAAAAATGTTATGTTATTAAAACCTCTGAAATGCCATGATATGTAGATCTCTGAAGTGCTTGAATACCACCTATCTATCTAAAATAGATGTCTGCTTTACATTGAAAACATTAACATGACTGTAAGTTTGAATGTTATAGATGACCATTAACTTGTATTTCTTTATTATCCTATAGTTTGTAATAGTAACATTAAAGGACTAGAACTTTACATTACTTTTTAAAATGCAGTGCATTTCCTTGAGATAAGTCAAGCACTGGGGCCTAGAGACATCCTCCAGGTAAGACTATATGTGTGTGTGTGTGTGTGTGTGTGTGTGTGTGTGTGTGTGTGTGTGTGTGTGTATAATATGTCATAATAAAAATAACCTTAAATTTGTATCAATATACAAAAATACCTACCAATGTAAAATATTTTAGATTAATAGCTGTATGTTAGTTTATTATTATATTATATTCCCTACTCCTTTTGTATTTTGAGACAAGGTTTCTCTGTGTAGCAGCCTAGATTGCCCTGGAACTTGATTTGTAGACCAAGCTGGCCTCAAACTCACAGAGATCCACCTTCTTCTGCCTCCCAAGTCATGGTATTAAAGGCATATACCACCATGCCCAGCTTTTTTCTATTTTTTTTCTTTTATCTTCTCAGAAAGAGATCCTTATTCTCACCTCTTTTGCATATTTTCTATCCTGACCATGATGAATAAGAGCTTGCTAACAATACACTTAAATGATGATAAACATCTATAATTCACTGAACAACCAAAAACCAACCACCTACTTCTTGGAAATGTGGGTATTGTGTTCTTAAAATTAATTCATGTTGTCTGGGTGTGATGGCTTCTTTAGGGGATCCTGATAAAATTGAGATAATGGTCAAGTCCTTGGAGAGCTAGCTTTTATCAAGTCTTGGTGTGATAGGAAAGTGCAGGGCTTAACTGAAGTTCTGGTAGGAGTAGTCTGTTACACTGGACCATCTCAGCTAGGAGCTTTAAAGCTGTTCTGGATGCATATTTTTGAGGAAACCACAGCAGAGGCATTCTGAGAAACTGGATCACCAGGACTATTTGTTTTTGCTGGAGACACCTATCCCACCCCACCTACCTATTGGCCATTCAGCTCTATCAAACCAATCAGAGACACTTTAGGCAGAGACACATCTTTACAGTGTACAAAAAGATTACCCCACAAAAACTCTGTGTTTCATATTTTCACTTACATTTAATGTTGTCAAATTCCCGCTTCTGTCATTTCAAAATTCATTCTTTGACAATTTAATCTTTAATAATTGTATTTATCTAATGAAAAATGATGTAATGATTTCAACTCCCTTTTATCCAGTTATGTGAATTTATTTTATTTTACTTCTTGTTTTTGTCCTCCAATTTATGGTTTATTTTATTTTTAAATGACAAAATATTATTTTCTAATAAACAAAAATCAAACATACATGATTAAATCCCCCATTGTCTCAGTATTTCTCTTTGTGACATTTTTTCTGTTTGTTATTATTTCTTTGATAATTTCATAAAGTGCATTTTGGTCACTTTCTTTCCTATTCCCTAACTCCTTCCAAATCCCTTTCTCTTCATTTCCAAACCATCCACATTGGTATCTTATTGATATTTTTAAATTCACCAAATCTTTGGTGACCATACATACTTGGATATATGGGTTTCCACTTAAACATTGTCAACCACCATGTGTCACACCTTTAAAGATAACAGCTTTCCATTTTCCAGCAGTTATCAATTATAAAAAGTTCCTTAGCTAGGGTGGAACTTTATGCCCACTTCCCATATCCATACTTGGTATCTATCTGGGTGGAGTTTGGGTAAGTCTTGTCTATACTGTTATAACTGCTATAAGTTCATATGTGCTATATCCTTGTTATGTATGGACATCCTGTTTCCTTGTGTTCATCTACTGCATGTGGCTCTTAAACTCCATGACCCCTGAGCCTTTGAAGGAAGGGGTCACACACCTGTGCCATGTGCGCGCGCACACACACACACACACACACACACACACACACACACACACTAGGTCTGAGCATTCTATAATCTCTTATTTTCTGCATATTGTTCTATATCCTGCCTAATCACACATTCATGCCCTAATAATGTGGTCAGGTATGGATTTCAACTCACAAAGCAGACCTTAAACCCTATCAGAAAATGGTGGTTATGTATATAAAATTCATGCCATTTGTTAACAGTGGGTATGTCTTTCCAGTTTGTAGCTTGTAATATACACAGCTAGGAAACATTGAAGATTATGTTTCTTGTTGAGAGGGTCTGCTGGACAGGGGCTGCATTCTACCATAGCTTAGCAACTCTCTCTGGGTTCGGCATAATATGGAGGAAGCCCTTCCCTGCCCCTGCTGGGGCTTCCTGGATTCTACCTAGCCTTACCTGGAGGATGTCTCTAGGCTCCAATGTCTGACTTATCTCAAGGATAACCCTTTACACAGTTCCCTGCAAATTCTCTTCCCTGCTGCCCCTTGTGATAATTCAGTAACATGCTCTAGTTATTTTCATGGGCCGATGCTGCCACCAATCCCGCTATATGATAGTAGCATACCAGCATAATCAGCATTTTCTCCAGCCATCATCCCAATCTTATATATCCCCTATACTTTGGAATATAGTGAGCTGTCTCACTGAAGCTGTCTCCTTCTGAAGGCTATTTCTGCTGTGTTCACAGGCCATCCAAGGTTTCTGTTGTAATTTCTGCCACTTTGTCCTAATACACAGGTGGCCAATGGACTATGAGGAAAAGGGGGAACCCACAATTCTTCTTTGATAGCTTGCATAAAAGCTTGTAATACTTTGCAATCTAGCCAGTAGCAATGATGTTTCCAGGGTTAGTTCCAATTTTATTCAGGTTGTATTAATTAAGTATTCAATACGTTCAGAAACAAGGTGTTAGAGTTAAGTTCTGAAGGGCATTAGTTACAGATTTAATGTCTGGTGGGTTGATAAAGACTTCATTCTTATATAATCTATTTTCTAAAGGATTTCTGAGAATTGTAGTTTCAAGAATCTGTGGTTCTTGTATAATTTTTGTTGAAGTCCTAATCTAACAACCCATGTTATTTAATCAGATGGACTTATGCAACTTCATCTTGTGAATGGACTTTGTTGATGTTTCCCTCTTATTGCTTCTATAGCTCATAGGCTACAGTAGAGTTACTAGTCATTATTCTCTGAAAATAATTCATATAAGTTATGTTTTTATTACATGCATACAGCTTTAAAAACCAATTCTGATACAAAGAATTCAATCATCTAAACATTTCCATTATTAAATTTTCCAGTGATATATTCATTGTAGAAAAACAAAGGAAGACGAAGAGGCCGTTTTTTATATTGTGAACTCTTGTAAATTGATCATACTTTAAGTAGACCTCACTCCCGAAAGTAGATAGAGAAGACAAACTGGACTCAGTGAGGAAAAAAAAACCCATAAATTTCGTGCTTAAGGAGGGAAAACAAAGAAGGTGGATATGGTAGGAGTCATGGGATGGAATCAATATTATCAAAATGCATAGTATGAAATACATAGAGATTTAATAAACCTGTTATTGAAGAAGAAAAATATGTATTTTCAGGTTTTAGGGTCTCTATATGTGGCATTACCATTGCTTAGAATAACGTTTCCCTAACCCTTGCCTAGACTCTCCTTAAAATTTGCAGCTATCTTCATGAATTTCATCATTTTAATGCTAATTTGAGCGTCCAGCTATTTTTACTTCTTTTATACTAGTATATTGTGTCTCATGTTGTCAACTTACTTCTTATAACTTTCCAAAACACTTTTATTATACATTAAAATAGATTCATAATGTATTTTATCTTTAATATTCTTTTACATTTCCTTTCATGCTAATTGCTTGAGGCATATTGAATAACAATAGAAAATAAATCACTGTGTGGAATAAAAATAAGATGGAGGTGCAATTTTTAGCTTTATTGTTATATAAAACATTAAATTTATTAGCAAATGCCATCGCATATATTTACATACAAATTCCAAAGAATACTTTGGAGCATCCTCAAATTAATTTGATTTTATTGAGAATCATGAGCAAGTAGAACAACAATTTTGATTCATGTTTGTCAATAAACCAAAGGTCTCTCTCTCTCTCTCTCTCTCTCTCTCTCTCTCTCTCTCTCTCTCTCTTTCTCTTTCTCTCTCTCTCTGTCTCTTTCCCTCTGTTTCTTTCTCTCTCACACACATGTGCACGTGCACACATATACACACACATTCACACTCAGTCTTATGAAGCTTCATTGTTGATAATCCAAGTTTTTCTTGTACCTGGATGGTTCATTCTTAAGTGTTGATAAAACTTTGGGATTTAGAACCTTTCAGATCAGATGTTAAATATACCATGTTGGATGAATGGAATTTATATATTGACCAAATAAAGAAAGTAGAAAATATTTTTTCTATCATAGTGAGTTTAAGAATTTCTTTGATAATTGCATTCTTTTATTTGTTAATTAAATATGTGTCCAAATGCACTTGCATAGCCTAAGCGTGGAGGGCAGAGGACAGGTTGTTGGAATTGGTTGTTTCTTTCCACATTCTGGCTACTGGGAATGAAACCCAGGTCATCCTCCAGTTTGGCAACAAGCAAATTTACCCAGAGGTGGAAAAAAAAAGATTTGTATTGTCAGTGCACTTAGTGTTAGAATGCATACCTAGTAGAAAAATATTGATGTGGATGCATGACTTGCTGTACATAACTGTGTGGAAGTTTGGAGTATTGGTGGCCTACATTGTATGCATAAAGGATTCTCCATATGTATGATGGTTGTGGTTGGATAGTGGGTGGATTATATATGCATACATTTTTGGAAGTTGGGAAGAGTATATTGATATTCATGTCATAATAAAATGAGAATAATATAAAGAGCTTAATATTTCTCTGAGAATACAGAGTTCTTACCAGAACATAACAGTAATATAGCTTAGTTTTTAAGAAAATTAAAAATAAGATTTATTGCTAATAAATTTAATAAAACCCAATGGTGTAGAATAAAATAATAGAGTTTAAAAATCAAAGTATTAACATATTTTTTTTTATTTAACTTTTTGTTTCGCTTATAAGACAGGGTTTCTTTGTGTAACTGTGCTGGCTGTTCTGGAACTTGATTTGTAGACCAGGCTTGCCTCAAACTCACAGAGATCTGCCTGCCTCTGCCTGTCTAGTGTTGGGATTAAAGATGTGTGCTAACATGCCCAGCTAACATATTTTCTTAATCAAATGAATCTTATAGGACATAAAGGTGGTGCTGTTGGTTCATTGATTCAATAAGAAGAGATGTCATTCATAAAATATTAAGGACATTGACTTTCTCTACATTTGGTTTATTTTTTCATTTCATTAAAGTCGAGAATTAAACCAAGTAGTCAATTTTTTTTTTATTTTCAATGGGTTTTTATAGAAACAAAGAAGATTTTCATATGGAAATTAAACTCTTAAATTACTATAAAGAAAAAACTAGAAATACAATAATAAATTGAATCTGTGGAATATATATATATATATATATGTAACATTTGTATACCTCAAAATTGAAGTATAAGTTATTATTTTCATTGTAAATTAAGTTATTATTAGAAGTATTTTTATAACAAATATAATACCTGACTCTATATACAACTCTATGTTCATTAAACTATAGATTCCCCCCCCCAAATCACATGTAATAAAATGAATGGTTTCACAAACTCATTACCACAAGTTTCATATTCTATATACCACTGGACAAGGTAATGTTAAATCAAGAAATATACAATATAAGAAGGAATTCCAGTTTCACATACTGTTTACACAATGCTTAGCCTTAAAAGTCGATAGTGGTTTTCCTTTAAAATGTATTTCTTCCTTTAACAAAGTACCATCAAAAATAATGACAGAAGAAATTTCTTATGAATATTAACATCATTAACTTTTTGCAACTCTTCCATTTTTCATCTTATTAAAAACTTTCTTTATGGTTACCATATTTTCATTTTCTATGTGATATTAACATGATGGCATTTCCAAAATCATTTTAGGTCTCACAGTAGAAAGATTTGGGTCAGATAACAGAGGTGTGACTCACACTTAAATAGCAAGAGCAAATTTTGTACTTTTTTTCTCCATCCTTCTTTTAAAGCATTGTAGATTTATTTCATTTGCTGTAAGTGAACCATGTATTTCTGAAAGATGTAAACAAACTGAAATTGATTGTAATGAAAAATGAAATTTTCAATTTTAATTTAAAAACAAAGTGTTGACAAATTCCTAAAATCCATGTCCCAGATATCAAATTGGAAATGAACTATTTTTTGAGGGATAGAAATATGACCCAGTCACTGATAGCAAGGGCATTGGTTTTACACTGTACACATTACATAAACAAAGGAGAATAATTACTGCAGTTCTTCTTGTCTTTCCATTAATGTCAACCTTGAATTGCAGCTTCTCTGAATAACATTTCAAAAGAGCTAGAGGCCAATTCTGGTTGAATGTTTTGCAATTATTGATAATTAACAGTTACTGAAAGTTTAGGATGCAATTAGGCGCTGTAATAAACATCAGCTAATCTGATAGCTATCTAGTCTAAAGTGATTATATAAATAGATTAAGTTTAGATTGAGGTAAAAGAGAACAGCACTCTGAAGGGCTGGATGAGAGCAAATTAAGTAAAAGAAATTTTGTGTGTGAAAGAACTCCTTGACTTCTTGTTAAAGCTACTAAACCTGTACAGAAATAGAACTCAGTTATTTATCCATAAATATTTAATTGACTGTCCACTATGTACTAGCCAATTACCTAAACATGAGAGAAACATTAAATCTCTTTACTTACTGAGTCTAATTGTTGTAGAAGATTTGCGTAAGAATTTCATTATGAAAAAAGATGCTTTCAAAACATTTCTATGAAGAAAAAAATAGTGTGTTGTAATACAAATCATACAACATATGAAGGAACACAGTAATTCCACTAATTCATAAGCTGGTCATACAACAAAGATACAGTCACAGAGTCTGAAGTTCTGGACTGAGCATTTCCAGAAAAAGAGGATAAGAGAGAGAGACAGAGACAGAGAGAGACAGAGACACGAGATAGAGAAAGAGAGGCAGAGAGAAACAGAGGGACATTGAGACAGAGAAGACAGAGACATTGACATAGGCAGAGATAGGCAGATTTAGAGAAAACATTTTTTAAGACACAGAGTGAACTTAGGGTGCCAAGCTTGAGGAGTAAACAGACTTTATTATAGACAGTCTCCAATGATGGATATGGTAAGGCAAGATATTGAAGAAGGAGATAGAGGACATAGATTGTAGGGTCCCAAATGCCTTCATATGGAGTTATGATTTTCATATTAAATTCATTAAGGACTGGGTGGTTCTCAACTAAGGAAATGTTGAAAAGCAATTTATATGTGTGGACAATTCCCTGTACCCATGCATGTGTCTGCTTTCATTGCAAACTGAATTTTACTGAAAGTAGAATCTTAACCAATCTTAATCAATGTTTCTGTACTGAGAGAATTGAAATGAGCAGGCCTTCACTATTATGAGTACTTAAAGACATTACATTATCAATATTGTCTCAATTCAATGTCCTTATTAGGCTAAGCTGCAGTATAAAACGATGAATAATATAAATGTACTCTTCAAGCTTCATTATATTTAATAAAATGTCTAATACTCCTAACCAAGAAAAATGGAGAGAAAATTAAATATCTTGCAAATAAAGAATATTATCAAACTTTCTTTGAAGCAATTCATGAGTCACTAGATCTTATAGGTTCCTAATTTCATGTAGGTGTAACATTTTCTCATTTTAAACCATTGAATATAATTGTAAGTGATACTGAATATATTAACAGTAAGTAAAATAGTAACGATAAGTCAACCCAACTTTTAATATTAAGTTGAAGAAAAAGAATAGTGAACAGTGAGGAAAATGATGGCTTCATTATGTTTGCTCAGTGCTATGTTAGTAGGTAAAATAGAGAGGGTTATGGTTGTGGATTCATTTAGTTTAAATTTCTAGTTAACACCCTCTGTGCATAAACTTGAAAATAGTGATGCTACTCACTTTAAAATACAGATAACAAAGAAATACAGTTGGTAATCACTCTTCATAATGTTACAGTTTAACCCCATTGATGATCTGAAAGAGTTTGACAGCCATAGGCTCTTGCATTTGGATGTTTGGTTACCAGCCAGTAGAACTTCTCAGGGATGATTAGGTGTAATTTGTTGAAGAAGTTATGCAACTGGGGTGGGATTTGAGAATTCAAAAGCCCATAAAATCTCTCTTTCATTATCTCTTTCTCTGTCTCTGTCTCTGCCATGTCGTCCTGCCTGCTTCCATGTTCCCCACCATATTTATCATGGACTCTAATGTTCTGGAAATGTGAGCCCCAAAGTAAACGTTTTCTTTTAGTGCCTTGGTCATGGTGATTTTCACGGCAATAGAAAGTAACTAAGACAACTACAATGATCTAATTAGCACCTTTGTAGGACAGAAATAGCTAAGTGTTTCTTTACCTCAAATGGAAGCGGTTGTGAATACTCTAAGATTTGACCCTAAGAGGGACACACATAGAGGGTGCCAGGAAGGGGAAAGAGTTAAGAAAATAGTATTAATAATTGTCTTAATATTCACTAGCACAGAAGAATAGAAGCTGCCAGTAGAAACTGGATCAAGGCTCTTGCTTTTAAATTAAGTGTTTTTCCCCCTTCAACTCCACATTACATTTAAAAAAAATGTAGGGCACAGATCACATACATCAAGAAATAAATAAACAAACATCAGTATACACGATCACATCACTTTAAGATGGCCATGCATTTACACAATGATCAAAGGTAGAATTACTTTCTGGATTATACATGATCACATCTATTATATGACTATAATTTCTTGCACATGAGAGATTAAGAAAGATTACAAGAAAATTGGTAATTTTGAAAATAAGCACATTTTCCAAGGTATAATTTCATACTTATGTTTATGTTTTTTTCAGCCTTTAGGCTCAGAATAAGCTCTACTTCAGAAGAGGCTACAACAGGTAAGAAGAAGCATCTAGAAGCAAGTCACTGAGTGGCTATTGGGAAAAATGGGCAATGGTTACTTTCTCATGAATAGTATCTGGTCACGCCAGGGGAGCTAACTAATGTTTGATTAATAGAAACAAATATCTCTGAATTCTTTGTAAACATGAACAGATAGTTACTGTGAAAATATAACTTATTGTACTAAGAACTGACATTCCTTTGTCACAATGTCATTCTTCCTTCCTTCCTTCCTTCCTTCCTTCCTTTCTTTCTTTCTTTCTTTTTTTTTCTTTTCTTTCTTTCATATGGTAGTTGTGTCCTGTCCCCATTTCATTCTAAAATGTATGGTGATGTAGATACTATTTCATTAATAAGTTGTATATTTATGTAAAACCTAGCATAGGAAAGAACATAGAAGAATACAAAGAGATTCTGAGCCAAGCTTTGTTTTGTCTTCTTTGAGCAAATAGTGACCAAGTACATTTTCCACATCCTACATGGTTGGCATATTAGGTCAAAGGAACACATGGAGTGTTGCACAAAAAAGATTCTTATGCCATCCATTCTCTGCTGCTCTTAAGATGGCCATGCATTTACACAATGATCAAAGGTAGAATTACTTTCTGGATTATCAGCAGAAAGAACATAGGGCATTTTCTGGGACAAAAATATATATTAACTCCCTCTGCCATTCTTCATTCCTTCCTACTTCTAATGCAAGAGAAACACTTTAAGTTTGCCACACGGAGTAACATACATGCATACTTTCCAAATATTTACAAAGATCTGAAAGTACGGATTTGGAGGACTTTTAGATGAGAGCTAACAAACCATTTCCAAGGTGCAAAGCCTTTCAGGGGCATAAGGTCTTTCCTTTGAGACAGGTATAGTTCTTATGTTCTATTAACAGAAAATTCAGTGTCCAGGGGAATGTGGAAAAAACAGAATCATAAAATTCGAAGGACACAGAATACTAGGCAGTGATGGTCAGAGCCAAGAATCATAAGAACTCTTTAAAATGTGGTCAGTGTTTCTACTGGTAATTGGCTTTCATGCCACCACTGCAGTTAAAATTGACTGGTGCTTGGTATATTACTCAATTACTATCCCTATGCTCATACTGGAGAACTCAGTTGAACAAATCTATGTGTCTGTGTCCTAATTCTTAGGATGATAAATTACTAATATGTAGCACCTTCCTAAATTTTGAGGCATCCTGATTTATGAATATTCCACAAAACTAGAAGTGTCCATAAATTCTCAGAGCAACTAACAGATGCATTAATTGGCATGCATGTTTCTGCACACTATAAATATACAATATATATGTATAAACTTGGATGTATATATGAGCACATACACACATCCATAAACAAACATATATATATGTGTGTGTGTGTGTGTGTGTGTGTATGTATGTAAGGATACACACACACATATATATGTATGTGTATATATATATACACATACATATATATATATATATATATATGGACACACATACATAATCTGAAATTAGTAACTTAGTGATTGACTAAAAATAGCCCCAAATAACTTGTAAGTTCTCAAAACTACAAATGCATAACTTTTAACTGAAATCAATATGATATTTACTTTTATTTTTGCTAAGATATATCCATCATATCATATAATGACTGGGTGGCATAATTGTTATTAGAATTAACTAGGGAATTTTAAGATATAGCCTATTGGAAATAACAAGAATAAAAATATTTTTATCAAGTAGAATCTGTCATTTTTAGACTATATCTTACAAGTAATAGAAAAATATAATTTAAATTATTTTATTACTTCAATCACATAGATTACAAAGAGATTGTCACATAGATTACAAAGAGATTGTCATTTTGGAATACTGATTTTATGATGGAAAAGTCTATAGTCCTTTAGGGAATGAGAAACTAAAAGATACCTCTCAGACTGACAATCACATTTTGAAATGAGATAGCATAGGAGGATTAAGTGGGTAGAAATAGTTGGTACAAATATAAAAGAAAGCTAGCTAGAATCTGCAAGGATTTAATCAGAGCTGGAATAACTTCCTCAGCACTACTGATATAGTCTCATTATTTGAAATGCAACACAGTAGTGAAATGTAATGTAATGCTTCTTAGCTGCAGAACTAGAATGGGAAGACAAAAATAGTAACTAGATGATCCTTGATGGTAGCATGAGAGAAAAGTAAAGGAGAGCAACATGATTTTAAATGCTCATTATTGTTATTAAAGGTGAATTATATTTCAAATACTCTGATGCTACCATGCCTAAATCTCGAGCTTTTCGCATAAAATGAAGTAGTGAGAAATCAACATTACAAACCAGTTATATCATCACCAAAGATCACTCAAATTCCCAAAAGATTTTAATGCACAGAAAAGGAAACTTTATTACAGAATATTAAGAGCAGCCATAAATCTCTACTTCCAAATTGGCTTACATCTTAGGTAATTAAATTTTAGAAGCAGATGTCTGCAGGAAACCAGAAATGCAACATTGCATGCATAGTTTGATAGTACTATTTTGAAAGGAAGGTATTTTTTCCGTAAGGTTGAGAATTACTATAACTATCTGAAATGATTCTCCAAATTGAGTCATAGATGGGAGTAACTGATGTGAAAATTAAACTCTAATATGCATGTAAGTGAATTAATAATATTCCTGTAATGAGCCAAGTGTTAATAGTAAAATAACGGTAATTAAAAAATCTATTACAAAGATAATACTGATATTGGAAAAGTGAATATGAAGATCACAGATTATAATGACATAATCTAATTTTTTAAAAGAGCTTACTTGATTGTAAACACGTTTGATATTTGGAATATTCTAGACAATCTGATCATTGAGGTCTTGTGTATAAGCTTTTGGATAGCCATTTTCAAATTACTCTACACATATTTACTTCATTTTGTTAGCTAGTTATTTCTATTTACAGTGAGTTAACCAAGAAATTGATAACAGGATTTTTAAAGTTAATTAGCAATTTGACACATTGATTTTTAAGACCATGGACTTTACTGTTTGAAATATTGTTCTTATATTTCAAATTTCTCCAGTATTTCTCTTGTAGATTTAGAAACCATTAGTCCCTAAAAGAGCAGGAACTAGAAACAAAAACAGAGTAAAAAATGTTGCAGACCTCTGGAGGTTGTGTGTAGGTATAATTCATTTGTATAGATCAGATAGAACCCTGTCATGCTAGAACAGTAGTGCATAACTGTACTGTGGCACTTAAAAGAAAGAAGCCAACAAATCATGACAAATTCAGAGCTATCCTTTAACACATACTGTATTTCAGGACATCCAGACCTCCACAGCAGTATCTAGTATAAAAATTACAAAAGGATGAGAAGCACATGATAGGTAGATAGATAGATAGATACATAGATAGATAGATAGATAGATAGATAGATAGATAGATAGATAGATAGATGATAGATAGTAGATAGATAGATAGATAGTAGATAGATAGATGATAGATAGATAGTAGATAGATAGATGATAGATAGATAGATAGATAGATAGATAGATGATAGATAGACAGATGATAGATGATAGATAGATAGATAGATAGATAGATAGATAGATAGATAGATAGATAGATAGATAGATGATAAACAGATAGGTAGACAGACAGATAAATAGGTTTAGTTCACTGCTCTACTACATTGTTGATGTTTTAATTGTCAGCTTTACTGAACCCTTTTGAAGATGCTATAATCCCCTTTTCTGTACATCTGGATGTGAACCTGAATTCAGCCACATTTACGTTTTATAAGGTATGGAAAAACACAAACAAACAAACAAAAAAAACCCTGTTTTTGATAATTTACTCCGATGGTTGGAATAAGAACACAGCCAAAATACAGCACAGAAAGTGATCCCTTGATGAGATTTATAAAAAGGTAAAAATATCGAAACTATTTTTCTACTTTCTATTTTCTCTACCGGGAAAGGATTTGCTGCCATATTTTGTCTGGAGGAAATTTAATACCAATATTAGTAAAACTCCCCAAATCATGATAAGTCATGTATGCTAGGATATTAAAGCAAAGAGAAAATAATACTTAAAACCCCAAGTATGTTTTGTTAATTTAACTTCCGTTTATTTTTCTACCAGCAGTATTTTCAGTGCTTGAAGAAATGCATAGATTAACATGTTTCTTTTAAAAAATGTTTATTTTTGTTTTCTGTTTATGGGTATTTTGTCTGCATGATGTGCATCCCAAACACCCAGTTCTTGTGAATGGTGGAAGTTAGCCAGATCTTCTGAATATGAATATGGGGCAGACCATCTGGAATTGTGAGCTATCACAGGGCACTGCAAACTGAACCTGGTTCCACTAGACGAGCAGTTAATCCTCTTAACTCCAAGAAACCACTCCAGCCACAAGGAATTTTCAAAAGTCATAAATCATTAGCAAATAATTACTTACAAAGTTACTGTAAGACTACCAAGTTACCAATGTATCAGTGAAAAAGCAAATGCTACCTTGTTTCTGAGCATATAAATCAGCTCTGAACTATATTATCTTAGCTATTTCTCCAATGGGGCAACAGAAGCTGGGTATGGAGTAATTCTTGGAGACCTTCGCATGTACATTGTAGAGATTACAGGCCACAAAGCCCACATGAATAATTTGGAAGAAAGCTCTACAACGCCCTTCTGGTAAAATTAAAATTAAAAACAGCAATGAAAAGTCATCCTTTGTCAGAATTGGGAGGGTGATGATTTTCATCTCACACTATGTAACTTTGGAAATGACCAGTCCATTCTGTTTTCTGAAAGAAATGCACTAGTAAACTGTTCCAAGAAGAGTCAGTGAAGAAGCACTTTGAAGGAACTGACATTTAACCCTTTTTATAAAGTAAGATGTAGCCCCATGTGGATTCATAGATGAAGGGGAATAAAACAAGATTTCAAGATAACCTACAAATGGATTTCAGTATCCTAAATGGCACACAAAATGAGTTTTCACTTTATAACAGTGTTTCTTATTCCAACCTTCAAAGGAAGTAACACAGAAAAGCACCAAATTCCCAAAATTCCTGTATTTTAAAAGAGATTACTTATAAATTTGTTCACACTTTTCCTTATGAGAGGGGTAACATTTATTTTCCTAGACACTAAGAAAATTTGCCTTATTAGATACCTGGAATTCTAACACTTGGAAAGTTGAAAAAAGGATAATCTTAAGTACCCCAAGAGCAGCCTGGGCTACACAGTAAAATGAGAACAAAAAAAAAAAAGAAAGGAAGGAAGATAAGAAAGAAGTAATAGGAGAGAGCAGGGGGTGGGCGGGATGTGAGGGAAGGGGAGGAGGAAAAGAGCAGAGATGAGGAAGGGAGGGAAGGGGAGGAGAGAAGACATTACTTAGCAGCTAAGAGCACTTGCTGTTCTTCTAGAGGACAGGGCTTGTTTCCCTGCATTCAATTCAGGTGATTCCAATTCTAGGAGATCTGGTGCCCCATTATGACTGATGTTGTGCCAGCAGTGCACAAGGTCTATGTACATTCATGCATGTAAAACACTCATACATGCAATTTTTAAAAACAAAGGAGAAGGGTAAGAAAAAAAAAAAACGGAGCTGAAGAGATGAAACAGTGATTAAGAACATATGTTGCAAGGTCTCCCCTGAGAGGAGGTGGGAATGGGGGGTAGATTGGGGGAAAGGCTGGGAGGTGGGAAGAGGGAGGACAGGGGAATCCATGGCTGATATGTAAAATTAAATTAATTAAAAAAATAAAATATTTATATATAAAAAAAGAACACATGTTGCTGTTGCAGAAGACCAGAGTACTGTTCTCAGCACTCACATCAGACAGCCCACAACAACCTCCAACTTCAGTTTCAGGAGGATCTGATGACTCCTTTTTATCCCCATGGGCAATTGCATGTACATGGTTTTCATTTTTATACTCAGACATGCACACATTCACATAAAATTAAAAATATTGTTAACTGATTAAAATAAACAAAAAAGAGAACTGTCTGTTAAAGTAGGTTAAATTAAATAGTAACTATCTGTGGAGCCTGAATGGGACAGGACTAGGGCCTCTGCATAGGGGAGACAGTGTGTAGTTTGGTTAGAGGGGTCCCTGGCAATGGGATCAGGATCCATGCCTGATTCATGAGCTGGCTTTGTGGAGCCCATTACCTATGGTAGGATGCCTTGCTCAGCCTTGATGCAGGGGGGAGGGGCTTGGTCCTGCCTCAACTGAGTGTACCAGGCTCTGCTGACTCCTCAAGAGAGGCCTTACCCTTTTGGAAGAGGGGATGGGGTGTGGGTTGCGGGGAGGGAAGCCTGGGGGAGTGGGAGGAAGGATGAGAGGGGGAATTTGTGGTTGGTATGTAAAATGAATAAAAAAAAAACTTAAATAAAAAAAAATAATTATCTGATCTTGGGAAAATGGTCAAAAAAGTAAAGTAACAATGCTAGCATGTATCTCCAAAATGTACAAAAAAAGCAAAGTGCTCTGATGAATGCCTGCAATCCAAAATCTGAGGAATAAAGATAAGAGGACTCCTCAGATTGTATGTGCATGTAGTCTAGTCAATTGTTTAGCTCCAGGTTTAGTGAGAAAGCCTGTCTCAAAAAAATTATATGGAGAGCAATAGATACCATATATCAGCATCTATATATAAACACAAAAACACACACAAAGAAAATTCGGCTTGATATACAAATTTTCTCACAAGATTGAAGGGTTGTTTCATTATAAATTCTGATCAAGACATCCAGAAAAAAAATTCAATACAAATTCTATTTCTAATATTTTTGAGAAAGGTATAGTTTTAGAAAAATCAATTGAACAATGTATCAATGATAATTACTGTGCAATGTTTGGCAAGTAGAAAGACTAGCAAAAAATCTCATGGAGCACAATATTTGCTTTATAATACTCTGCTGTGGGATGGTCTGTATGACAAATGCTCTGATTGGTCAATAAATAAAACACTGATTGGCCAGTGGCCAGGCAGGAAGTATAGGTGGGACTAACAGAGAGGAGAATTGAGAGAACAGGAAGGTGGGAGAAGATACTGCCAGTGTTGCCATGACAAGCAGCATGTGAAGACACCGGTAAGCCACAAGCCATGTGGCAAGGTATAGATTTATAGAAATGGATTAATTTAAGATATAAGAACAGTTGGCAAGAAGCCTGCCATGGCCATACAGTTTGTAAGCAATATAAGTCTCTGTGTTTACTTGGTTGAGTCTGAGTGGCTGTGGGACTGGTGGGTGACACAGATTTGTCCTGACTGTGGGCCAGGCAAGAAAACTTTAGCTACAATACTCAAAGAAATTTTAGAACAAGAGATAGACCTAGAGCAGGGATAACAACATACCAACATGGCCTCCCCCAAACAGTCCATGGAAAGAGTAGTTAAGAATTCATTTGACATGAAAGAACTAAGAATATTAGTAGTACACCTTTAAATAAATAGGTTACACATGCAAGACCTTCAGTGAGCTGCTGCTTATGTAAGTTACATTTCCTCATCCAAACATGGTAGGTATCAACTCACAAAATCATTGGTGAGATTTATATGGAAGTCCATGTAAAAGCACATGGTTTGCTTTTAAAGTGAGAAACTATAATTAAAGGCTCAATATATAGCATTATTTTTATAAATTGCAAGTTAGATGATCGTGCATGATTATATCATTTGAAAAATTTAAATAACTACTATTAGGCAGAATAGGGCTGATTTTTGCAGTTGTAAGAAGAATGGAATATACATTTAAAATTAGTAAATGAAACATACAGGTATCTTATTTATCTATTTGCAATCTGAGATTGATATTAATGGCATTTTATTTCAGTGACTGATTACTAAGAAAAATCAATTTAAATGAGGAGTTGCTTATTTTACTCACAGTTTTAGAAGAATTGGCTCATGATCACTTGGTCCCAGGTCACTGGTCAAAATATAGTGTTGGTGAAAGCCTGTAGGAGTCGTGGTTGCTAGCAATTAAAAAAAAAATGTGCCTTGATATGTCCCCAAGGATGACTGTTAGGAACCGAATACCCAGTTGGTGTGCTCTTCTTGAGGAAGACAGTTCCTCCCATGCTCAGCTTTCCTTAGTTCCCTCAGTTCCTGGTATAGGGCAGAGGCCTCATCGTCTAGCCCCTGTCCACATCAGCACGTGTGGTGGTATTGTGTTCCCCAAAATATTGTGTACCTTAATAAACTTATCTGGGGTCAGAGACAGAACAGCCACAATATTAAACATGAGGATAGGCAGTGGTAGCACACGCCTTTAATCCTAGCATTCCAGAGACAGAAATCCCTCTGGATCTCTGTGAGTTCAAGGCCACATTGGAAATGGCCAGGCGTGGTGACACACGCCTTTAATCCCAGTAAACCAGCCTTTAATCCCAGGGAGTGGTGGCAGAGAGCAGAAAGGTATATAAGGCGTGAGGACCAGAAACTAGAGGCATTTGCCCTGGAGAGGCATTTGCCCTGGAGAAGTATTCAGGCTTCTAGCAGCAGTTCAGCTGAGACCCATTTTAGATGAAGACTCAGAGGCCTCCAGTCTGAGGAAACAAGACCAGCTGAGAATCCAGCGAGGTGAGATAGTTGTGGCTCGTTCTGTCTCTCTGATCTTCCAGTGTTCACCCCAATATCTGGCTGAGGTTTGATTTTGTTAATAAGAACTTTTAAGATTCATGCTACAAGCACGTCTGCTTTTGTCCTCGTTCAGCTCATGTTTAGACAGTCAAGACTGTGAAACATTATACAGACTGAGCAAGTTATATTTATTAATATGCAGGTATATACTTACACAAGTAACAACAATTTTAGAAAAGGCCATGACTATGAAAGAGAGCATAGAGGGTATGTGGGATAACTTGGAGGGAGGAAAGGAAAGGGAAGAATGATGTAATTATATTATAATCTCAAAAAAAAGAAATAACTTTCTGAAAGGAAAAAATTGCATAAAACAAAGACAAAACCTTTGCACTATGCTGGTTTATCAAGAGAAAAACATACAGCTATAGAGTACTTTTAAAAAGGAGTATAATGCTCATCTTATTTCTTTTAATACTTAAAGACGTTTAAACATAAAATACAGTAAGATAATTATTCAATAAAATGTTAAATATCGCCGGGCGGTGGTGGCGCACGCCTTTAATCCCAGCACTC
>CABHPQ010156056.1:23625-35466 GCA_902168405.1 Peromyscus aztecus
GAGAGAGAGAGAGAGAGAGAGAGAGAGAGAGAGAGAGAGAGAGAGTGTGAGTGAGACATTAGAGAGAGTCACAGTAAGGAACATGAACGTTTTCATCATTAACAAATTCTGAGATGACTGTAAAGTGATTTTCTTGTGATAATTTATATTTCTGATTTTGTTATCATATCAGATCTGGTTTTACATCAATTTTCAGTTCATAAAATGTCCCACCCTATTTATTGAAATGTAAAGTTTGGGAATCATTTCATTAAAATCACAACAAAACAGTAGCATTTAATATCATATGTACTTATGTCAAGTTAAATAATGAATTATTCTTATGAATTAGAACTTTTAATATATGATCAAATAGATCAAATTATGAATTAGAAGCATGGGATTTTTACTTCAACCCCAAACTACTTTTTATTTGCATTTTACAAATATTTACTATATGAGCACTTTTCCATATGATCTCTGTTCCATTCAACCACCCTCTGTTGCTAGGGATACAGTGTCATGCCTTCATGGACTACTGAGCTACACTAGACTCTTGTAAACTACTACTGTCACATATCTCATTTCAAAGAATCTAGATTGTCTGGCCTGTCAATAAGATGATGAGTAAAATTAAGTTATAAATGTGAAGAGTTATGAATTTCCAATGAAATGCCTCATTTCCACTGTAATAACACATTTCTTTGTTTGGTTTATCACTTTCAAACATGGAAAATGTGGATTTACTCATCAGTGGGCAGTCTAGATATAACAGCCCTTTATACAGCCCAGAGCATTCACTGTTCCATTTTGGCAACATTCCATGTGTTCCATATGCCCTATGAAATCTCATATACTTAGTTGTTTACATTGCTACTGAGATGCATATAAAACTCTGCCTTGAAAGTCAATTGGGCAGAAAATCACAACATAAAGCCCAGTTGTTATTACTGACATTACAGAAGAATGGCCATTTTCATATTTAAATGACCTGAAATAATCTTCACATCTACTGGTGGATATAAGTTCAAACATATAACTGAATAATAAAGAAATAAACAGGAAGGTCTCCAGTCCACTAAAATTAAAAATATATTACAGGATCTTATTAATCAGTATTAAAGATTGTTTAATCTGGATCATTAGTATCTCTTTTTCCTCCCATTTCTTTCTGTTTTAGATAAAATCTTTGCAGCCAATCTAGTTCAATGTTCTTCAGCAAAATAGATAAGCTTTTTTGTGTCAAAACATTTAATTATAAAATTGTTCATGTTAGTTAAGAAGTAAATCATTTAAAGGGTAAAAAAGATTAAATGTAATCTTGAAAGGAAAATGCTTACTGATAAAAAGGAGAGAAACTTACAGCCAAAGAAAGAAAGTAATTTGTCATTTGAAGATACTTAATGAGCTTCAGATACTCTTTGATGATGAGAAAGAGTATAATATACACAAAAATGCTTTAATGAAGTATCAAATTATAACAGATAATGAGGTTCTTTTTTTAGAATATGCAATTAGTAATTGTTGAAATTCTCCATTTCTTTCTAATCATAAATCTGTTGATGACACATGTAAAACTATTCTCACCAAAAGTGATAAGTTCTGAATCTAGATCAAACGATCAAACTAACATTTCCTTTACTGCTTTAATTTTTCATTCAGAGAGCTTCAGTAGAAAAAAAATATGTTCAACATTCTGGATTTCAGAAAGGTTTCCATTAATACACTTTAATTATAATAATCAAGAAATTAGCTCCAGCAATTCTTTTTTTAAGTTAAGGACTGAAGGTTTGTAGTGTGATTTCTAGGGAAAGAGGTCAGGGGCAGTATGTAGTAATAATTAAATAGACTAGTATTTTGAAAAGAACTGCCAAGAAGGTATGGGACTGAACAGAACTAATGTATGAGTAATAGGACATTTCCAAGTAAATTTATTAAGGTGAATTTGAGATGAAAATCACAATGAATTTTCTATATAAGTAATTCTTTCATAATTATTTAAATTTTGAGTAAATAAAAGTAAATTTATAAGGTATGCATATATTTATGTATATCTAAGTCTCACTTTTATTATCTACAACTGGTTAGATCTATGATTGTCTAGAAAAGATTATCTAATAACATAATTAAACTGATTAATAATTCATAAATTATTAGAAGTCTTTCGTTTACATATATATGTGTCTTACTTTGTTAGTATACTTATTGAAGTGAGAAGATGCTGTTGGTTTCCCTGAAGTTAGAATTATAGGCTGTTGTAAGCTGCCTAAAGTGGGTGCTGCGAAGTGAACTTGTGTCCTCTGGAATAAAAGAAAGTTAATTACTTGCCCAAACACCCAACTGCAATGATTACTAATCATATATATAGTTTGTATATTACTCAGGTAGGAATATAGCTGTTTTATGAAATTAGCAAATGAATACAACCATAGTAATAAAAAGGACAATTATGATGAACTTAAACATATATTTCCAATCTGATGTAAAGCATAAAGCACAGATCTATGTTCAAGAGGAATAAAAAGTAATTTATTTGGATGAGAATGGCATAGGAACATGGATTCGGGTTACACTAAATGATATACGCCATTGTGAAAGAGTTTACAAGATCTGTTAGAATCATAGTACAAATGAAAGTGATAAATCCAGACATGTTCCTACCTTGGTGAGGATATCTGGAAACCTGCATGTAGTAGAGAAAATAAATCATATTTGTCAGTTTCAAGTATCATCAAATTATATTCTCTCAGCTTTGGGTTAGTGGGAAGTAATATTTTATTAAACTTAGCATTTTACTTATAAAATTTCACAAAGGCATTATGTCAGATACTGAGGTTGATAGGAAATTGTAATTAATAAAAGTAAAACTAGTTCAAGGTAATTGATTCTCATGCAATATTCCATTTTCCTCAACCATTGGTTTCTACATAATTACCCAATTTGCAGAAATTCTACCTGTTGAAATAAATTGAAATAAATATTTTAATATTCCCCAATTAAAAACAAACAAACACACAAACAAACTAGAAAAACTGTAAGCCAATTCAGCTAGTTGAGTTCTCTTATATGGTTTAGTTCAGAAAACAATTAGGCAAAAAAATTTGTTGAAATTATTAGATAAAATTTCCCAGGGTATCACACAACATTTAATCAGATGAGTATAATTCATGTCATAGACAAAATCAAAAGCTAATGGGAATGAACAATCATAGTTGTTTCCATTAATGCTTATTGAAAAACAGAGTAGCACTGTGATTTTGGAAGAAAAATTGGGAGTTTCATCAGAAAACTAAACATATTCTTACCACACATCTAGAAGTAGAAGTCAGCTCACTTGGAATTCTTGCAAAATTCAATAAAAATATCTCCACTTAAAAACATTTTTTTATTTATTTTACATATCAACCACAGATACCCCTTTCATCCCCCCTCCTGCTACCCTCAAACTTCCTTCTCCCCTGACCCATTCCTCACCCCTGTCCCAACAAAGTAATTTCTCCCATTGGGGGATAGCTAAGCCTGGTACATTCAGTTGAGGCAGGACTAAGCCTTTCCCCACTGCATCAAGGGTGAGCAAAGTGTCTGACGGTAGGTAATGGGATCCAGAAAGCTGGCTCATGTACTAGGGATAGACCATGATCACACTGCCAGGGGCCTCTCAAACAGAAGTAGCTACACAACTGTCTCTCTTATGATGACCCCAGATTAGACTACTAGCAATAGTGGTAAGAATGCCGTAATTGGCCTACTCTGATAATCAGATTGGTGAGTGCCCTAACTGTCTTCATAGAGCCTTCATCCAGTAACTGATGGAAGTAGATGCAGAGTCCACAATCAAGCATCAGGCTGAGCTCCAGGAGTCCAGTTGAATAGAGGAAAGTGGGATTATATGAGCAAGAGTGAGTCAATATCATGATGGGAAAATCTACAGAGACAACTGAACCAAACTCAAAGGAACTCACAAACTTTGGACCAACAGCTGTGAAAACTGCATGGGACCAGACAGAACCCTCTCCACTTAAAAACTTGCACAAATATGTTTACAATCCATAACTGTCAAGCCATGGAAGCATAAATGATGTCCATAGGACAAGAACTGACAAACTGCTGTATATACAGATAGTGGACTGTTTAACAGTGCTAGAAGAAAATGAGTTTACAAAGCATGAAAAGAGATGTTTGAAAATTTATATTATAAAGTGAAATACAGAGGTCTCAAAAGACTGGATAATGTATGATTCCAAGTATAAAACAATTGGAGGCACACAAAATGAAAAAATTCCATATATATCATCAATTATCAAGATTTAAGTGATATGATGGGATGAACTGGCAAAACACATACCAGTTTTAAAGATGTGTGACTTTTCTGTAAGATGGTTATATGCCATTGTTTTCTGTCCAAATCAACAAGGTGTAAACCAAGCCTGAACTCTAATATAAACTGTGAATTGTATACTATGATGTCTCAGTATAGGATTATAAATTGTACCAAATGTACCTCTCTTATGGATAATGTCCTATAGTTTCATGTAATGTATGGGAATCCTGGGTTTCTTCCTCTTAATTTTGACATTGCTCTAAAAGTTAAATTTATTCAGTAGAAAAAAAATCTCCCCTAAGTCAAAGAGGTTAACATCCTTACTGTTCAAAATGGTCTCAACTATCCTAGTAATTTATTATGATCAATCCACATGAGTCTATTAAATGGGTGAAAGAATTTATTAAGCTATAAATTGAGGAAATACACTCACAAATACAGAATAGAGTAGACAGCTGAAGTCATACTCTGATCTGACCAGGAGCAAATCCACCTCACAGCCAGAAGCAGGTGATGATTATCAATGTCCAGGAAAAACAAAAGGGTAGTCACATAAACAAAAATGTAACTACAACCAGCAAGAATAACATCAAGCAATAAAGACATGCTAAATGTCCGGAAATGTCCAGTACATAGGAAAATGTTAATTACTGAGATTACTCCAATAGCTGTCTTATCTTGAAGATTCTAAGTGTAGTACTAATATGTACTAACTAAGAAATGAGAAGATTGTAACTGTAACTATATAGTCTTCAACTCTATCAACAACCTGAGAAGGAGCAAATTAATACCTGAGAAAACAGAAAATGCAAGCAAGCAATTTCCAAAATTGTTACAAGAATAGACAGAGACAGCTGGCAGCCTGGACAGTCACCTAAGTGTCTCAGCATCCTTGGGGCATCCAATTTGGCTACAGGCCTAGAATATCTGACAGACTATTTTCAGAAGCAGGAATTTTGAAAGACCATCTTACCCTGTCTTGGCAGAGTTCAGTAGGCACTTTTCCTTGTGTCCTGCTTGTCCAGGAAGGACAGTATTCATACTGTCAGCAGTTGAGGCAAGGACAGTTCTTTGTCTAGCAGGCCGTTTTGTGTCAAGAAGAAGACACATTTCCAAACAGAAATGTCTTAGAAGTTCAACATTCTCTCGGGATCAGATCAGTGCTGCCAAGAGCAATTGGGTCTTACATCAACAGAATTCTAAGTCAGCAAAACATTTAAATGCTGTATTTTCTAGGTCTATTAGGTGTTTGAAGATTACCTATCCATCTGACATATGTTTCTGTAAATCTGGAGAACCTAACTAATATAAGTATAGAATTGACAAGCATGGATGACTATAGCTCTGTAAGTCTTCTCTGCCTAAATAATCTAAGGACCAAGGCTTCACATTAATAAGGTAAACAGTCTGTAAACAGATGTACTGTATAAAGACAATGACTTCAAAATTGTGACAATACACAAAATATCTTAAACAGAGGTAGAAATGTATAGTACAATAAGCAATATTACAATAATATCCTTAATATGTATCAATATACAAAGTATACTAAACAGAGGTAGAGCATACATGCAGTATGATAAATATTTTTGTATCAATATACAAAATATTTCAAACAGGAGTAGGAATATGTGTACAATACAACAAACATAGTTTTATATTTGTATCAATATACAAATTATCTTAATTAGGAATTTAAGAATAAATTTACATTTGTATCAAATATAAAAGAATCATTATCAGTGCAATTTATCCAAGACAGATAGCTTGCTAAATCAGTTTACTAGTAGATACATTAATCTACCTTAATATACTGTAACTATTCATTCCCCTTTTTCTTTTCTAAAGGAGAATATTGAGTCTAAATTTTATTAGTCTACCCCCAAACCTATAACCATACATCCATAACCCTGAGAAAAATGAAACCTTTGTGAGAGACATGTCATTTTCTTAGAATTGCTTTCTGCTGTTTAGGGGTGACAGTATATCTGTGGGACCCTATAAGAAAGCTTAGATAGTTAGGTATCAATAGGGCTAACCATAGGTCTACAGAAAGTCTCAGAGTAATGGATAAGATTGTCTGAGATTCTGACTAGAAGTGTAGTATGATGGACCATCTCATCTTACAACTGTCCTGAAGAGTTTTCAGTCCAAAGCTGATCATTGAGTAATAGGTGTGGTAGCATCATTCTGTATTGAGTAGAGTCATTGTTGTGGGTCCCATCTTCCTTCTTGGAGACTTCAGATATTGTTATTGGGAAGACTTATTTTTCACTGTGTGTGGTTGATATATTGTGCACCCCAATAAACTTATCTGGGGGCCAGAGAACAGAACATCCACTCTATTAAACATAGATGTTAGGCAGTGGTAGCACATATCATTAATCCTAGCATTCAGGAGGCAGAGATCTATCTGGATCTCTGTGAGTGCAAGGCCACACTCGAAACAAAGGCAGGCATGGTGGCACACACCTTTAATCCCAGGACTTGCGATCTCATATCTTTCTTGGGAAAAACACATGCCTTTAATCCCAGGAAGTGATGGCAGGAAGCAGAAAGGTATGTAAGGTGTGAGGACTAAGAACTAGACACATTTAGGCTTTTAAGCTTTTAGGCCTTTGAACAGTTCAACTGAGATCAATTCAGATGAAGACTCAAAGGCTTCCAGTTTGAGGAAACAGGATCCGCTGAGAAGTTGGTGAGATGAGGTTAGCTGTGGCTTATTGTGCTTCTCTGATCTTTCAGAATTCACTGCAATACCTGGCTCCTGAGTTTTTTTATTTAAAATAAGACCATTTAAGATCTGTGTTACAGCTGTAGAAAACTTGAACATTATTAATATCAAAATGAAAAGTTTGGATTTAAAGATGACATGACATGTAAGAAAGGATTCTGAGGAATCAAAAATAAGCATGGAGAGAAATAGAATCTTGATAACAGTGGTCCTTAGATTATTGGTTTTCTTCTGTCTCATACCAGTTGGCTCTTCCGATATAACATAGTATCTCTTAATTTTTTCTGTTAACAATGTGCTTGGGTTTAGACAAGGAGAGAGCCACATTCCAACTCCAAAGCCAGCCTGATTTATAATTGGATCGGGACCACAACTATCTCTAGAATTAAAGAGATATAGATGTTAGGCATTACCCTGTAGACTATATTGGTGCCAATAGGTCCTTCTTTTATGTGGTAGACATCTAGGTGTCCAAGGCCTTATGATTTCTTGAAGATGGGTATTTCAATTATCCTATAAAGACAAAACAAAGCAAAACAAAACAAACAAACAAAAACAACAACAACAAAAAAAACCAGAACTCTGCCCCAACCCTTGTTTATTGAGTTTTCCTTACAACTTGTAGCAATGTCACATTGGTGGATGAGCTATTACTTCTCCTCATCAAGGGGTTTCTCCTCTTTGAACGGAATTTTTATTAATTTTGTTGGTATCCATAACTTTTCTTCTCTTGCAGAAACAAAAGCAAATCCTCTTCCCCAAGGTAGGACATATTCTGGCTTCCATTCTAAGATCAACACATCTTTGAAGTAAACTGATTGGTTTAGCCCGGGAGTTGGGTTTTTTTTTTGTTGTTGTTGTTTTGTTTTTTTGTTATCCAATGTCTGTCTCTCTGCAGCTGTTGTTCCTTTCTCGTCTTCATTGAGAAAATTCAAGGTTAACAAAGCATTATGTAATCTATTTCTAGGAGTCATTGTTACCTGTTTTTGTTTATTTAGCATATCCTTTAAAGTTTGATAGGATCTTTATATGACTGTTTGGCCTCTGGGATTGTGTGGTATACCTGTAACATGCTTTATATTATAATAAGCACAAAAATGTCTCATTTTATTTGAGACATATGTTGGAGCATTGTCGATCTTAATTTGTACAGGTATACCCACGATGGCCATAACTTCTAGTAAGTATATAATTACAGAGTCAGACTTTTCAGAACTCATAGGAGTTGCCCATTGAAATCTAGAATAGGTGTCAATGGAATGGTGTACATACTTTAATATTCTAAATTCTGAAAAATGAAATATATCCATCTGCCATTTTTCATTTCTTTGTATACCTTTAGGATTACTTCCTTCAGGTAATGGAGTTTGGTTATTGAAGGAACAAGTAGGACATTTTTTTACAATTTCCTTGCCAAGTAATGGAAAAGTCCTTTTTCAAATCTTTTCTATTTACATGGTGTTTCTTATGAAATTCTGAGGCTTCTAGCACATTACCTATTAATAACCTATCAATCTCATCATTACCTTGTGCTAGAGGATCTAGCAGACCTGTATAGGATCTGATGTGTGTTATACATATATAGGATGTTCCCTATTTCTAATGATTTCCTGTAATTGTGTAAATAATGAGTTTAATTCTGTGTTGTCAGGTATAAATTCAGCAGTTTCAATATGTAAAACAACACTCTCTGCATATTGAGAGTCAGTAACTATAGAGAGGTTTCATGAAGTCCATTAGTACCATAAGAATGTCATACAGTTCTGCCTTAAGATATAAATGAATAACCTCAGACTGTTACAAATGCAAAGATGTGGAAAGTTCTCTTTGATATATAAGCATGCATATCTACTATCCATCTTCTCCTGAGGGATGATATCTAAACCTTAGCAAAATCCTTGCTTCAAGTCCTAAAATTACCTTAGGGCATGAAGAAATTGGAAACATTACCTTTGGGTGTGGCCACTCACTAAGGAACACAGATAGTTTAATGGATTTTCCATCTTCAGATCTTAAAACAACTCTTTTGTCTTTCATTACTAGAGTTGACAGTTCTGATATTTCTTCTGATTATAACAGACATCAGTATATAGTTTTATTTTCCTATTTAAATGCAAACATTTTATTTTGCTTTAATTTTATTTTCATTTTTCACTAAATGTATGTATGCATGTACAGCATCTTAGACTACTATATTTATATAAATACAGATATTTGACAGATTGTCATTGACTTAATAAATGGCAGAATCAACAACAAAAATACTCCTTCAAGGAAAATATTACTCAATGTTTAGGAGAACATGCAGCTCTTACATAGGACCGATGTTCCTTTCCTAGCTTCCATATGATGGCTAACAACTGCCAATAAATCCAGTTCCAGGTGATCTGAGGGCCTCTTCTGAATTCAAGAGGCAACAGACTTACATTTGGTGCACATATCTACATACACACAATCACAATACAGTTCAGATAAAAACAAGTAAATATTTAAAAATATTTTGGTAATGTATGTTGCTCTTTCAAGACTTTGATATAAATTACAATGAACAACTAAAAAGAAAGTTAATGGAGCACAATAATGAAAACATATGATCATTTTGTCTAGAAGTACATAATAGGAATTTTCATGTAATGTAAAGTCAGTAATGCCTGTGACCTCATAGAAAGAACTGTCCTCTTCTGCATAATATTTCTGTGTGTATGACATACAACGAAAGAAATTCTAACAGATATCATTGTCAAACATGTCAATCTTAAAAGAAAAAAAATTAGTAATTCCTAATAGCAAACAATTAGCACTTTCAATGGCCATTAATGGTCCATCAAGGTCTAGTGATAAAGTGTTTGTCCACCCTTAGGTATGTGGTGTGAGCATATGTGCATGTTCATGCTGCAAGAAACAGAAACAGAAATGCATTCTACTTCTGTCAACATTGTGTCTTTTACTTCTTATATGTGATTCTTAAGAATATTCCAGCTAGAATTGTTTTATATATTAAATTATTTTACAGTGAATTTCAACTTAATGATAACTTCCTTCAAACAACTTCTGGCTTCATATATTTGAGATCTTACATCCTGTCTATCTCTGGTAGCTAATAACCCATTCTTAATGATATTTGGCCTTGACTCTGTACCTTATTATCAAGTTTTAGAGTGACTTAACTCTTGAGGAGAAAATGTATTCGTGAAATTAATTCATATATTAGACAACTATGAAAAAACTTTGCTCTATTTTTGTTTAAAAAAAGGTCTAATACATCATTTGAATAAGTAAATGCCTTACTAATTCCTAACTAAGTAAATCTTAATGAACCTTAACCCTCGGTCTATCAGCAAATATTTGCTGTTCCTATCTTGTCGGTAGGGAAGATCTCTCAGGGGATTCTGAGAAAAGAATTTTACTGTAAAGAGAGAGGAATCCTAAATACTATGAAAAAAAAAAACCTAGATATACTAATTTTTCAAAGGCATAGCCATGAGCACACACTGATTACACAATGCACAGAAGGAGAGCATTGTATCTGAGGTTGCTGAAAATCAAGGACTTCATTAGATTCCGTTTAAAATTGCCTGGGGATGAATGTGCTATTAAGGTTTGTTACCTTAACAGGATAAAATTTACATATTTTCAATGTCAATTACGTAAGAAGCATATTTAATTTTAGCCAAAAATCCAATTAAAACCTTGCCTCTTTTGAAAAAAAAAATAAAAGAAGCAAATGAGGGTCAACAATATTAAGGAATTTAACTAGGGCCACAAAATCAGCCCAAAATAAAAGCATATTTTGAATCTCGACTGAATTCTAAAGCAGTTTGCGTGCTAAAACATTGATCTCTGTTCCCATGTAAGGAACTTATGTGGTATACTTCCTTCTTTAGATTTGCTGAGTGTTAAGTACTAAAGTGAAGGGCTAAGATGTAGAAATGAACGTTAGGAAATTATAGATGCAGACACTGCAGCTGCTGGGGAAAAATGACACTCTTTGGAGGCACCTGATCTCTATTCTAGAGAGAAGCAATAAACAAGGAATTGAGGGAGATGGAGGAACAGACACAAACTGGTGTCTGCAATCTTCCCGTTACCTCTTCAGAGGAGATGACTTATATCCCACATTCTAGTTTTCTTTAAATTGAGTAATTATCACTCCCGGATCTTAACTAACCTTCAGAACTATATGAGGCAACACTAAGTTACTTAATAAGTATTATTCTCTCTCTCTCTCTCTCTCTCTCTCTATATATATATATATATATATATATATATATTCCTTCTCCAAATTGTAAGGTGATAAGAACTTTCTCTAATCGCAGTCATTTAAAATAAAACAGAAATGTGATTTTACAGTCAAGAGGCTGCATCTTTTCACCCTGGAGTGATGAAACATGCATACATATGTGTATGCATGTGTATGTGTGTGTATATATACATATATATGGAAATGTATATCTCCAACACAGATATTGATATATAAAATACAAATATATAGAGAAAATATTAACTTTGTAGAAATATAGTAAAAATAATAAATTCAATTGAAAAAAAAAACCTTAGTGAGCAATACTCTTATTTAAATTGTCAAATATTCTACCCATCCCACATTGTATGAAATAATTCTTTGAAGAAACTAAACATTTATGAAATTTTTCAATTTCACTTTTCATTTTTTTTTAAATTTCATACCTGAGTTCTTTATTTTTATACCGCCAACTCCTCCTATCTTCCTTCAACCTACTTTCAAATTCATGACCTCTTACACACACACACACACACACACACACACACACACACACACACACACACA
>CABHPQ010156056.1:35476-53871 GCA_902168405.1 Peromyscus aztecus
ACACACACACACACACACACACACACACACACACACACACACACACAAATACCTACCTACTCAGTTCATTTAGTGTTTAGAGCTGACCACTTGGGATGGATTCCCTATTGGGAAACTCAGGAGATTTGGCACTGGATAAACTTTATTCTGCCTTTTTCAGCAGCCATTGGCTGCCTATAGCTCTTCATCTAAGTGTGGGTGGAGCACTCTGAAATGTGGGTGGAGCGCTATGAAATGTGGGTGGAGCACACACATGTGCACTGATGTTCTCTTTATGTAGAATTGTTGAAACCACACTATTGTTGCAGTTTCATGGATAAGGCTTAGTTATTATGTCTAATAGGCAACATTTTCCAGAAGGCTTCTTGGTCCTCTGGGTCTTAGAACCTTTCTACTCTTTCTTCTTTGGCTTTCCCTGAGCTTTTGTTATAAGGTTTGCATTTTAAACTTATTGATTAAAAAATACAGCGCAACAGATCAGCCACAGTGATTATTACCCACTGACATATGCAAATATTTGCAAGCACTACTTGTATCATATGACCCTCTTAACTGAGGCAAGAGAACCTCAGAGTAATAAAGGGCTCTGGAAAATCAGGATTCAGATTCTACATGATAAAGTGAAGCAGAAGTATTCTTTCTAAGGAGTCTTACTTTTTTTGACACTGTGACAATAAAAAGAATAGGTAATGAGAACAATGTAATTATCTTAAAATTTAATTCAGAATAATTAAATTTGAAAATTAAAATTAATACATTTATTACTGCATGTGCCAAGGAGAGTGATATTTTCTACTGGTAATATTGAATGATTAATTTTCTAATTTATTGCTTTTCTTGAGTTTTGAACCTAAATACAGAAATAGAGAACAGGTGAGTGGTTAGTTCCAGACAGTTCAAGTGAAAAGCATGTAGTTTAAGTTGAGTGAAAATACAAAAATAAACCAGAGATATGACAGTGGCTGTCATAAAGATAATTCTGACTCGGGATAAATATACCTGAAGTATCTACCTCAAAAAAGAGAAGTAATTTGTGAGTTTAGCTATCAAAACTTTGGGTTAAGGAGAAAATGCAAAGCATCTAATATTTTTAAATTGTTAGCATACACTTGCTTCAAAATCTGAGTTAAATATAATGACATTAACAGGTTGCTTTTATGAAGCTGTAATTGTATATGGGAAACACATCTTTGATCACTAAAAGAACTGAAAATAATTTCATTCATTCATTCATTAGCTCAGCAAATGTATATGATTTATGGAATTTCTGCAATACAGTGGATAAGCTTAGAAGATATATGGTGAACCTATAAAATGTAATCAGGACAAAAAAAGGAGACTTTGGTCTTCAAAGACAGGGATCCTCACAAAATACTAGTAAATTTGATGACAGCAAATCAAAGATTTTACACAAGATCTCATAAATAGTTTTGGCTAGTATGTGAAGAAATTATATGTTTTATTGACAGCTTAATACATAAACTGAGGACAGACAGAACATTACAGTGATGAGAAACTGGAGAAAGTGCAGATTACTATAGAAGATTTGTGTAAAATCTCTCAGTTGGTAAGAGAGTGCCCACGAGCATCACAAACATGAGCAAATCATGTCATGATGCTATAGCCATTCTGATTTCTGTTCATATAAGACATTTATTTTTTAATCCCATATTAGCTAAGATTTAGTGAAGATAACTGAAAATTATTTATTTTAAATATATTAAAATCATGTTGGCATTTAATATTCAGTATTCATAGTCCCTTTTACTTTTGCCTGTCTGTTTTATGCAGGGAATAGTGTATATTGGAATATTTGATTGACTATAGAAGTGTTCAAATCCTCAATTTTTGAGAGGTCTGAATTCTGGCTATTTATTAAATTATTATTAAAATAGCTAGTAGCGAATGCCACTTGACTCTTTATCCTGTAAAGTCTACAGGAATGGAAGTAACAAGAGTATTTATGTTTCTTCATTGAATTATTGCACAGAGAATCCTTAGAATGTTTTATTTTTTATTTGTTCACTTGCAATCCTTTATAACACCTAATATAAATAATTACAGAAGCATATGCCTGAATAACATTTAAATGATACTTAAGTGCAATGTTAGAATCCAGATCAGATGCAAGTGGAATGACAAGGGAAACAAAATAATTCAAAAGAGAAGTAAATTAACAGACTATGCCACACTAGTGACATAATGGAGGACATCTGGGGATGATAATGACAAAGTAGCTGTAGGAGAGATGAGAGTTGTAATAATACTGACAGTACACCCCCTTGTAGAGTGGAAGTGTCTGTTCTCAACAGTTCAACAGTCCTGCTGTCCTGTGGATCCCCAATAATGACAAAACGAGTAAGAACCACGTGAAACATATGACTATGCAGTAACTCTTACTTTATGGACATATAGAAAAAAGCTCATCAAAAATGTTCAGATCCTCAGGATTGGTTTTCCTATGAGTGACCCTTATGATTTCAGTTGAGCAATATTGTCATAAGTTATTTCTTCAAACATTGCAATCATAATTTTTCATCTAACATAAATATATTAGGGATTATATCTTCACCCTACTCAGAAGAAACTCTTAGGTATGATGCACATGTTAGTTCATAGAAGGATATAGAAGTAGGATTTAGTTGTGAAAAAAACCTGTGGTTTCAGGTCAAATGATCACAAGATAATAATTTCATTTGTTTGGGTATCAGGTTGTTTATACAAATGTCACAAGTTTTTTTTTTTTAATGTCTTTTTAAAAACTCACATGTTAGGTAGACAAAGTGGCATTTGAAATTCTTTCTTCAACACTGTTTTCATATTAAAATATTCAATAATTAGTACTTCTTGAGAAATGTACTGTAATTAGATATCAAACGTTTGCCATCTTAGAAATATGCAGAAAAGCAAACAGAGCAATCAAGTAAGCAAACTCAAAGTGTATGTTGAAAAGGAAAGTCATAAGTACTGCTTCCGGATATCTGTAAGAGTTATGAGGTACAGAAAGATGGTGTTTTGTAATGGCATCATTTATAGAACATGATCATTTCAATGTAGAAGTGATTCACATATCACTTGGTGTCTTACTTTACATTATAATGATCAAACTGATGTGAACACCAAAAAAGGCCATGAATACTCCAGAGCAGAATGCAGAATTCCAATGCAATATAAATGTAATAGTGATAAATGCTTAGTTTGGTTTCATTAATATGTAGCAGGCACGGAAAATATACCACATACTTTCAAGCCACAGTTATGTGGAATTAATAGGTAAATCCTTTATGTCTCAAAGGCTCTTACTCAGATGATTAGCTTGCAGAGAAGAAATACATTATGTATAGAAAGCTTATTTGTAATGCATAGGTATGCTTTTAAAAGATGGGAAATACACAGGAATAGTTAAAAGAACTTTATTGAGAAATGGACAAAGAGAAAGGATCAATGGACTTAAACTGTACAGTATATTAGTAGACATTTAAAGAAGTTAGTAAGAGAATGGCAACATATTAGTAACTGTGGCAAAATCCTCTTTAATTTGAGTGGTTTACATGAGGGTATGTTGTTACATTTTCTGTATACTAAATATTTAAATCATGGAATTAATAAAGTGTGGGGAGTTAGAGATGGCTTAGTGTTTAAGGATACTTGCTACTTGTGCAGAGGACATGGTTCAGTTCCCTGAACTTAAGACTCACACGTGGTTCAGAACTGTCAGGCATTTCAGTTTCAGGGGATCTAATTCCCTGTTCAAGCCTCAAAAGGCACCAGGGATTCATGTAGTGAATATACATACATATATACACATAAAAAAGCACTAACACACATGAAATTAAATTTAAAAAAAAAAAAAAACTAATGAAACTCAATGGGTTAAAATAAGTTTAAATAAAAGTGAGAGAGTATACAGAGAAAACAGAGAGAGATGAGTAAGGACAGAAAGATTTCACTTAAATACTAAACATTTTCCTCCTATAGGGTTGCCTCATCCAGCCTTAATACAGGGGTCTGTGCCTAGTCTTATGGTAATTTGTTATGCCATGTTTCTCTGATGTCTGAGAGAGGCCTATTCTTTTCTGAAGGGATATGAAGGTATAGTGGATCTGGGGGAAAGGGTAACTCCCAATGGTCAGCCATTGTACTTTTGGATGTATACTCCAAAGAATCCATGTCAGCTTACTTCAGAAGCACCTGCAAACCCAGGTTTTTATAGTACCATTTACTACAGATGTATTCTGGAATCAGCCATGGTGCACATCAGCATATAAATAAGTCTTTCAACATGTGGTATGCATACACAAATTTGTTTAATATTGTCAGAGCAAAAAAGTGAGATTGTCAGTAAGAAAAAAATGGATGAAGCCAGAGAAGTTCATGTTAAGAGAAAAAAAATATTTACTTCCTAAACACAAAAATTGTGTTTACTCTCACATATGGAACTTATGAAGAAATCCACAAGAAAATGACATCAAATTAAAGGGGAATGGAAGGATTATGGAAATAAGGGAGTAAAGGCAGAAACAGTCTAAGAAAGTAAAGATGGTAAATATAATCAAAGAATATTATATAAATGCATAAAATTTTAGTAAAGCACTCATGGCTTAGTACTCAAGAGTCCCATCCAAACACACGTATACACACACAGACACACACACACACACACACACACACACACACAAATGTAGCAGAACAGTAGTGGATCTTGGACTCAGACAAGTTATCTTAAAAAATTAGATAAAATTAAATTTTTTTTTTGCCAGCTTCACACTACCCAAAATGTCGTAGTTAGGGTTTCTATTTATAAAGAGACATCGTGACCATGGCAATTCTTATAAAGGGAAACATTTATGGGGTGTCTCCCTAACATTTCAGAGGTTCAGTGCATTATTATCATAGTGGGACATGATAGTAGAAATGGCATTGTAGAAGGAGCTGAAAGTTCTCTATCTTGCAGGCAAAGGAAAATAACTTTCTTACTCGGTGTGGCTGAGTATATTATGAGATCTCAAAGCCTGCCTCCACAGTGACACACTTCCTCCAACAAGACCACACCTACTCCAACAAGACCACACCTCCCATTAGTGCCCTTGGGGGCCATTTTATTTCAAACCACAAAACAAAGCCATTAGAAATACTGTATGATTTGAAAATTTTACATTTCAGCCAAAAACAAAATTATTTTGAACTTGTGTCTATTAATTTTCAACTAATTGCAATTTCAAAGCCTTAAGAAACAATCTTTATTTTCTATGAAAAGATACAACCTAAGCTTTACAAATATACATGGGTTTATTATTGATACCAAAGGGGATTATGTATTTGTTTGCAATATCCTCCAACACATATCAGCATCAAATAAATAACCAAGAACTACAAATTTCAGAGAATTCATTTATCAGAAATTAATATAATTTATGTGCATAATTTTTCTACAAAAGACATTAGGAAAACTTTATAAATTTTTCTTCAGATGCAATATAATTATATTCCTTATAGCCAGCATTTTATATTATTTAAGATATATTTCTGACATATGCATAATAATATATATTTCATTTTTAGAAATCCTACAATGTGTAGCATTTCTTTGTTAATTTATTCCTTCTGTTAGTCGAACAAAGTGGCAGACTATAGAATCAGAAAACATCTTTACCAACTACACATTCAACAGAGTATTCATGTCTAAGACATAAAGAACTCAACAAATTGGACATCTGTTGTTGGTTGTTTTTGTTCTTTTCAAGGACCTGACATCCAGCTCCCAAATAAATCACACATGGAGGCTTCTTCTTAGTTATAAATGCCTGGCCTTAGCTTGGCTTGTTTCTTGCCAACTTTTTTTTTTTTTTTTGGTTTTATGAGACAGGGTTTCTCTGTGTAGCTTTGTGCCTTTCCTGGAACTCACTTGGTAGGCCAGGCTGGCCTTGAATTCACAGAGACCTGCCTGGTTCTACCTCCTGAGTGCTGGGATTAAAGGCATGTGCCACACTGCCTGGCAACTTTTTTTAACCTTAAATTATCCTGTCTACCATTTGCCTCTGAGCTATTTCCCTTTCTTATTTCTGTATCTTACTTTCACTCTTACTCCAAGACTAGCTGTGTGACTGGGTGACTGGCTACAAGTGTCCTCCTCCCCTTGGTCTGCTTTTATTTTTTTTTCATTTTCCTCCCAGATTTCTCCTTCTATTTATTCTCTCTGCCTGCCAGTCCTGCCTATCCTTTCTCCTACCTCACTATGGACCATTCAGCTCTTTATTAGACTTTCAGGTATATTAGACAGGCAAAGTAACATAGATTCACAGAGTTAAACAAATGCAGCATAAAAGAATACAACACATCTTTGCATAATTAAACAAAAGTTCCACAGCACAAAAAATTAACACATTTAAAAATAATATTCCATAGTAGACATTAAGAAAACAAATAATTCATTTAAAAATGGGATATGGATCTAAGAGTTCTCTAAAGGTGAAACAGAAATGGCTTGGAAACACTTAAATGTTCAACATGCTTAGTAATCAGGAAAATGCAAATCAAAACTACTTTGAAAATTATGTTACACTTATCAGAACGGTCAAGATCAATAAAGCAAATAACAGATCATGCTATAAAGGATATGGGGTGAGGGGAACACTGATCCACTGCTGTTAGGAGTACAAACATGTATAGCCAGCATGGAAATCAGTGTGACAGTTCCTTGGGAAGCTGTGAACAGATTTCCTGCAAGTTCCAGCTGTACCATTTTTGAGCATATACCCAAAGGATTCTACATCCTACTGCAGAAACATGTTTCACCATGTTTATTGCTGCTGTATTTATAATACCCAGACATTATAAACATCCTAGATGTCTGTCAACGGATAAATGGAAAAAGAAAATATGGTACATTTACACAATAGAATATTGTTCATCCATAAAAAATAAAAATAATGAAATTCACAAGTAGAAGATGAAGCTACAAAAATCATACTGAATGAGATAAACAAGACTACAAAATAAGCAAAAACATATAAAACAAAACCACAGTATGCATTCACTTATATGTGGGTGTTAACTGTCAAGTCTTTGATAAGCCATATAGCCACAGAGCTTATTTATAGAGTAAGGGACTATGAAAGAGGAAAGAATCTCTAGGAAGTGGAAATAGAATAGTTAATAACAGATAGATTTGTGTGTTTGGGGGCTTCAATCTGAGGATAAAATTGGGAAGGGGAGGGAAGGAGAGAGTAAGAAAATGTATCCAGAAAGGGACAGCTAAAAATAAGAACCATTTGAGTAGTCATATGGAAAAGTCATGGAAAAGAAACTTCTTAAAATAGATACATATATCAAAGAAGTCAAAATACAATCACCAAGTAAGAGAGGGAAAAAAGTCACAACTAGATATTTCCTGTCATCAAATATTACCTCTAGTGCCATGAGTGAGTTACATCAAATGGAGTTGTTAGCCAAAAATACCTCATGGAAACCTTCCAGCAATCCAAGCTATTGCCATGGCTGTTGACTGTTCTCCCAAACTAATGGCAAGTCTCTAATGCTGACAATAATGCTACATAACTCACTAAAGATGGAAGGTTAGCTCATGTCTACCTAGAACCTTTACACTTACTGACTTGTATTTATGGAACTCTGCTTAATACTCGAAGGGCAATGAAAACACCAACAAATCTACAAACCCTGCAATCTACTATGATGACCTCCCTGTAAGATAAGCGGGTACAATAGTGGTGCAAAAGTTGTGAGAGTAACCATCCAATATCTGATTGAATTTGAGGCCCACTCCATGAAATGGAACTCATTCCTGATACTGCCAGGGTGACCAAAATACCTGAGATTAGCTGGGACACAGACATTGCAGGAAACTAAATACAACTATCATACTAAAGGAATGTATCAATAAAATGACCCTTAATGACATTCGACTACACTCATGGATCAGTATCTTTCTTGGTCATCAGCAGAGAAGCTTCCTTCTGCAGCAGATGGGAACAAATACTTAGACCCACAACAGTACAGAGAATGAGAGATCTTGGAACACTCATTCCTAGATGTGGTATCTCTACCAAATCCCTTCCTATAGGTTCAGAGAACTCTGTGGAAAAGGAGGCAGAGGATTCTAGAAGCTATGTGTGGATGGAAAACACCTAGGAAATAACACCTTTTAGAACTGACAGGACCCACACTCATATGAATGGCCAGAGACTGTGGCAAGGCACACAGGGCCTGCACAGGTCTAAGCTAGATAGGGTATCAGTACTGAGAGAAGACGAGAACATAGCGCCCCATCACAAACCCAGAAACTATCTCCACCTGGTATCAATTCACAAAGGAAAGTTATTTTTCTCAACAGAATCTTACTGGATGTTCAAGCAACACATACGAGTTGGTCCACGCCTAGCATGAGATGGGAAAATCAGAACAAACTCAGTGGTGTTTGGGAGGGTTTTGTGTACAATAATGCTTTGTTAACTTACAAGTCTTTTGTGTATTTTAAAAAAGAAATTTTATAACATGTATCACTCTTATATTTATTACTTTCATAATATATTTAGGTTGTTAGAGTTTTACTATTTTACTTATTTATATATTTATTTAATTATTCATTTATTTATTTTTGTTTTGTTTTTTTCGAGACAGGGTTTCTCGGTGTAGTTTTGTTGCCTGTCCTGGATCTTGCTCTGTAGATCAGGCTGGCCTTGAACTCACAGAGATCCGCCAGGCTCTGTCTCGAGAGTGTTGCAATTAAAGGTGTGTGCCACCACTGCTGGGCAGTTTCACTATTTTAAATATTTCCTTTTGCAGATAAAAATGCAAAATTATGTGGCTATATTAACTCTAGACTAAAAATTGTAACAAAGATGAAATTCACTTTGAATAATTAGAACCATTCATAAAATATTTTTTTTAATTTTATCACCTTCATCATATATTTTATGATTTTGTTTTAAAAGTATTGTTTTAAACTTCATGTGTGATATGGTTGATATTGCCAATATGAGCAGATTGAGAGAATTTTACATTTATGAAGCATAACTCCTGATATGTCTATTAGAGCATTTATAGAGATGATTAAGCTCTTATTCAGTCAAATGATTAACTGACTAACAACTTCATAATCTGAATAGAGAATTGGGTAGTGTTTGAGCTCTGAGGGCTGGAACCAAGTGAGTTGGAGAATGTAGGTTAATGAGGGTACAGTGTTGAAGTCTTTGTCTTGACCTATCTTGTTTCCACACCTGGCACTTTCTATTGTGTCTCTAAGACATTTCTCAAAGAGACAAAAAGTTAATTGACATAATACGACTCTCATTATATGTTTCTAAATGTCTTCCTTTGTACACTTGCCATATTCAAAGGTTTAACTTTGGTGATATGTGTTAAAATTTATTGTAATTTCAAAATGTCTTCAAACTAAATTAAGGTGGTTGCTGAATTGGAAATATAATACAAATACAGACAATTTATTTCCCCCAGATTCAATAAATAAATACAAATTTCATAAAAACAATTTTAGTATATCTTTGTATTGGATGTAAAGAAAATTTGGGGAGGATAGGCTCAAAGTCTAATCTATGGAAAAACCTATGAACAAATTTCTCCAATCATTTGAATAATTATTCAGTTTTATACTTACATTTGCTTATCTTATCAAGATTTGTTACTTTACTGCTCAAATATTGTGTTTTTGCATATTAATGAATATCTGTATTCCAAGTGACTTTGTTACTTGGCTATTAATAATTATAGCTGTTTGCTTAATTTTAGATGCAGTTTTCACACTTTCAACACTACTGTTGTTTTTCATAGGTTTATTTTTATTTTATTAATGTTGGAATAATTATAATATACACAAAAAGTCATCTAAAGACTGTATGCAGGTCCTGTATAGTACTCACTTCGTTCTTACAGAATTTCTGCTGTCTTGTTTTACAAATTTTCATGAGTACTGATCACAGAACAAAGATACAATGATTTTCTTCCGCTTTAAGTAGAAAAACACTTCATATGTAGTTATTATATGTAATGTTTGATGTTTATTTTTTATTTTTGATGGTTTCTTACTGATTTAATTGTAAGATTTTGTAGATGTCCATTTGTGCATTCTGATTATCCTTACCCCCAATCCTCTTATATCACTCATGTACTGATGTCATCCCTCATTCCTCCCTTGAGTATGGAAGTATTCATTCAGTATAAAGTGGAAGCCAAGGACCATCCTTGTCCTAAGGTCAATATATAGACAGTAGGTAAGCCGGAAGGACCAGTGCCTTGTAAGACCCTTCTGACCTACACCTGACTGTTGACAGGCTGTCTTGTAGAGGTCTAATATGTACATCTGAGGTTGCGATGTGATAATTGTTGCACTGTCTTTGGCATGCAGAGAAGATAGAACTTCATAGTCCTTCTTCCAAATATCTTGCTCTTAAATTCTTCCTTTATCTCTTTCAGTGTTCTCTGGGCCATAGAAAAGGTGTTGTAAATATCCCATTAAGTTTGAGCACTCAGCCATCACTTATTTTCAGCCCCTTAGTAAGCCATTAGGCTAAACAAATAGGTGGAAACATAATCATCTTATGATCAAGCTATATCATTCCTCAGAGGGATATTTTTATTTCTTGTGAGAACAAGATTTTTTCTCTTCTGTCATTTTCTTCTTTTCCAGAATAATTTTCTATAACAGCTTGTTTGCTTCTATTTTCTATTTTCTAAAGTAATTTATTTGCTCTCATTTTTAGATAATACTCCCATCAGTATAGAGTTGAAGACATGAATAAAAGGTAGTGGGTATGGGATTTTTTAATGGGCCTCACAATATGTACATGGGGTAGCAGCCCTTTCTCCCTTGATTCTGAAGAATCAAAAGCTGGCTGACTTAAAATGTGAACCATGAAAACTGTGTTCATAGTAACCATGTCAGCCCTATTAAGTAGCTAATTTGTCACGGATTACTGAAATTCTTTTTTTCTTTTCTTTTTTGGTACTGTTATAATTCTGTTTCTAACATGCTTTTAATTGAAGTAGAATAACATCACTCTCGTGCTTCCCTTTCCACACTTCAGCGCCCATCTCTTCAAGCCCTCCCATATCCTGACACTCTCGTGTTGATAGCCTCTCTTTTTCTTTGATTACTTTGTTTTACACACGAATACACACACACACACACACACACACACACACACACACACACACACACATTTCCAGGAGAGATTAGGTCTGCCCTCTTTCAGCAGTCATTAGTTACATATAGTTTTTTATCTATATGTGGCGCAATGCAATTTTTTTCACATTCCATGTTAACAAATTCATCAATATTGCAATTGTTAGGGTCTTGTATTGTGTTTATGCAGTCATATTAAACTGAAGACTTCCTTCTATTCAGGGCCCCTCTTCTGCTATGTCTCCTGATTCAGGACCTGTGGAATATATTTATCCTTAAGGCTGGGCTCCCAATGCTCTGTTGATCTCTGCACTGTGTCCAATTGTGGATTTCTGTGATGGTCTCATTTTACTGTAAAGGGAGAATTATGATGAGCAAGGAATAGCTACACTTAGTTCTCGGTACATTAATAAGATTTAGAATGCAGTATGTAATTATCCTGGTATGGGGTGACATATTATACTAGGTACCCTAATAAAGCTTGCCTGAGGATCAGAAGACAGAGTCAGCCACTAGATTAGACATAGAGGTCAGGAAGTGGTAGCATACACCTTTGATCCTAGCACTCAGGAGGCAGAGATCCATTTGGATCTCAGTGAGTTCAAGGCTACCCTGGACTACATGAGATTGACTCAGCTGAGGAGTTGGTGAGGTAAGGTTGGCTGTGGCTTGCTCTGCTTCTCTGATCTTTCATCTTTTACCCCAATATCTGGCTGAGGGTTTTTAATTAATAAGACCATTTAAGATTCGGGTTACACTGGTATAGCAAAATAATGGTAGTAGATTCTTTTTAAGGTCCATGACTTCAATATCCCTATGAAATGGAATAGAGTTCTAGCAGCAGGCATAATTTCCTTCCTGTTGGGTGGGCCTTAAGTCCAATTAGAGAGATGATGGTTGCCACCAACATGTGAGAGCCACTTTATTGCATCTACTGGTATCTTGCCATAATGGTCATTGTTTTAGATTGGTAGGACTTTTTAATTTCCCCTTTCTGTAGCATCTTGAACAGTATTTTCTGGAACGCTGGAAGCTAGAACAAAGTAAAAAGTCTCACGTGTCAAATCCAAATCATATCAAACAAGTTCTGTGTCCTATGTGTCCAGTGTCGTCAATATTAAGGTCAAACTCTAAATCCCTGAGAAGCAACCAAGGACTACATAGATAGTCTATACTGTTTTGGGGCTTACCTGGACTACCATGACTAAGCATTAAAAAGGTTTCCCTGATTGGTACTTGGCTTTGTTATTATATGGTTCATGTAGGGGGCATTTCCAGCCCAAGTGGCTTAATAAGCTTTAAACTGATATTAATGGGTCCCATATGGCTCATATATGTCTACTGCATATAGGAAATATGATATATATGATAGAATTTTAGAGAAATCTAAAATAATATGATTCCTTTTAGATATACTAAACACACTGACAAAAAGATCATGGATAAAATTTTATATATATATATATTTTACATATCCTTCCAATAAAAGTCAAAATGTGGTACTGACACAAACACAAACATGTAGAGAATGTAATAAAAGAAATAAAATAGAAAATGCAAACATGAGTATTAATAACTAGAAAAAAAACCAAATGCTCGAGACAAGACAGAATTTTCAACAAACTCTGCTATAAATACTGGAGAAAAATCACAATATCTACAAAAAAATCAAACTAGACCTATATACATGACCCTCTATAAAATGAAATCCAGAGTGGTCAAAAAATTAAATTAGAGGCCTAAAATTCTAAAACTTTGAGAAGAAAACATAGGCAGTAACCTACAAGGTATAGGTATAGGAAAGGATTTTCCATTTGCCCAAGAATTAGAGCCAACAACTGTCAGCTGGGACCTCATCAAACTAGCATTCTTCCGAACAGCTAAGAGCATAGTCAATTTAGTGTAGAAGAAACTGAAAGAATGGAATAGAATCATTGCTAGCTATATGTCTGACAGTGGATTACCATCTAGAATACAAAAATTAAAACACAAAGAGTCAGTGAAAGAAAAGACCTGCATAAGAGGATCAAAAAAGAGTTTTCAATAAAACAAATAAATATGTTTATACCTTGAAATCTATTCATTATCTTTGCCAAATACAGAACTACAATTTATAAAATAATATGATACCTTTTAGATATACCAAACACACTGACAAAGAGATCATGGATAGACATATATATATATATATATATATATATATATATATATATATATATGTAATAGGATCAAAGACATTAAAAATCTTGGAATAAACCTAACTATGCTTCAAATATTTGAAGAAAGCTACTGAGAAAAACACTAGCAAATGCAAAGACACTCCGTGTTCATGGACTGGTACTTAATGAGACTTCTCACCCCAGTCACAGTGGCTAAAATCAAATGACAACAAATTCTGGTGAGGTTGTGAAGAAAGAGAAACCCTTAGTCACTCCTGAAGGAAATGCAAATTGGAGCACCCACTGTGCAACTCAATGTGGAAAAATCTCAAAAACTAAAACTGAATCTAAAACGTGACTCAGCTATGCCACTTCTTGACTTATGCTGAAAGGACAAACCCTTCTACTTCACAAATATTTGCTCAACAATATTGTTGGTCACCCTATTCACAAGAAGGAATAAATGGAAACAACCTAAATGTCCTTCAATTGATGAATGTATGCTGTGGGATGTTCTGTATGCCTCTGAATGTGTTGCTCTGATTGGTTAATAAATAAAGTGCTGATTGGCCGGTAGCCAGGCAGGAAGTATGGGGGGGAAAGGAGAGAGGAGAATTCTGGGAAGTAGAAGACTGAGTCAGGAGATGCTGCCAGCCGCCGCCACCATGAGAAGATGTAAAGTACCTGTAAGCCACAAACCACATGGCAGCTTATAGATTTATAGAAATGGGTTAATTTAAGATGTAAGAACAGATAGCAAGAAGCCTGAGCCATTAGGCCAAACAGTTTAAATAATATAAGTGTCTGTGTGTTTATTTGAGTCTGAGTGGCTGCCAGCCTGGGCAGGACTGGAGATAACTCCAGCTACAAATGTGTAATGAAAATGTGGTACATATACACAACAGAATACTATAATACTGTTCAGGTCTAAAAAAAAAACATGGAAATTTTCAGACAAAATGATAGAGCTAGTAAAGATAATAGTGGTTGAGGTAACCCAGACACAGAAAGAAAACTGTTGATGTTCTCTTACATCTGCGGTTTCTAGCTCCAAATACTGAGACATGAGTATACAACATGGAGTAATAGCAGAAACCAGAAAGTACAAAGAGACCATAGACGGTGGAGAGAGCTTAAGTGGCAAAGAGCATAATACAGTTGATATGAAGCAAGAGATGGAAAAGACAAAGGGTTGGGGGCTCCAATTTGGGAGGAAAAGGGAAGTCAATACAGTTTACATAAAAACATTCTTCAAAATTGTTATTTGGCTGTACTTTCAGAAGTCTTTATTTAAGAATCTGGGTATCTCTTCCATTTTCTATTCAGTATAGTCACTTGGCAAGGTTGGAGATAGTATATCATGTGTGGATAACTGCTGTTTGGGTCTTTTGCCTGACACACATTTTGTTCAGTTGCTTCTAGAGTTGAGGTCTCTGAGGAGTGCATTGTTTCCATTATCTTCTTTTTGCAATTAATTGAACAGCTGCTATAGAATCTTGAAAGAAGTCTCCAAATTTCTGTAGTGTTCCCTCCCAAGTTCCTTTTTAGAGGCAGGATTTATGCAAATTATAGGTGCCTAACCCTGAAAGAGAATGTCCATGGAAACTAAGTTAAACAAAAGTCAAATAAAGAACTCACCCATCACATACAAATATTTACTAAAATATCTTGGTGAGCTTCAAGATGAATAATGGACTCTGAAGAGAAATATAACACTGATATAAATATGTTAATAGAAGATAACACACTGCTTTTTATTCAAGCAAAATAAGACAAAAAGCTATGAAAAAGAGAAATGAGGAAATACAACAAAGACAGGGAACATTTTTAAAAGCAGCAGGATGAAATTAAATACTCAAGGCACAAGTGCCAGAGAAAATCTTTCCATTCAAAAGTGGACAGAATATAAACATGTAGCTCCAGCTTTGGAAATCCAGACAGAACACTGAAATCAAGCAAAAATTCAGAACCATAACAAGACTGAACAACTGCAGACATTGATTCAGTTGATCCTGGTAAAGATAAAACTGAACCGCTGCCAGCAGGTTTAAAGTTCCAAAATAAAGCAGTGAGGGATTGGTTTGCAGATTTGGGCTTATGAAGTGTCAACTGAAGACTCTAAAGGACTGCATTTCCAAAACATGAACTAGAGATGCAGTTTATATCACTACAGACTCAAAGTCAGCTAAGAGCCCTGGCTGTGCTGCATGAGTCACAGTGGAGAGTCTCAAGGCCCAGAAAAAGTGTGATAAAACAGGAGGACTGGGTGAAATGTGAAAATAAGAATTCTGAACTCGTAACACATTTGAAGTTTTCTGTGTTAGAACAGAATTTTTTTCTGTTGATAAGGAACAAGATATTCTCATATGTCCATAATCTAAGAAGACATACTTTAACAAATTATTTTTACTTCCGCATGCATGTGTGAGTCTCTCTGTATGCAGGCCACCTGTGTGTGGTTTCCACTGAGGCCAGAAGAGAGTGTTGGATCCCTTACAGCTGGAAGTACAAGTAGTTGTGAGCTCTCTGAGTTAGGTAACAGAAATGGAACCAGGGTCTTCTAAAAGAGCAGCAAACACTCTTAACTGTGGAGCCATCTCTCCAGCTGATGTTTTAATCCTAATTACACAAGCAAACATATCCTGAGAAACTCATTTGTTACTCACTTAACTCAATATCAACACTCAGGATATATTGAAATTATCACACAACTGACAGTTTATGAGATGATGGGAACTGAAAGGAAGGTCAGGCCCCAGAATCTGTGCAGCACAGACACCAAATTCTCCACACAAAGGATATTTATTACGCTGGAGGGGAACGGAGGTGGGGGTGGGCTGCAAAAGCAGTGGCAGCAGCAACAAGAAAGGAAGGAAGGAAGGAAGGAAGGAAGGAAGGAAGGAAGGAAGGAAGGAAGGAAGGAAGGAAGAAAGAAAGAAAGAAAGAAAGAAAGAAAGAAAAAGAAAGAAAGAAAGAAAAAGAAAAAGAAGAGCAAAGTAGGGTATTTCTGCAGGAGTTGATTTTTAAGAGGAAAGGGGGAGAGTCTGTGTTAGCATGAGTTGGTAAATCCTGATTGGACATATTACTCAAATAATAATTTTGAACGTTGGACCCTGGTGTTTTTTCTCAAGAATGAGTCAGTGGCAAAATAAGGGAACAGATCTTGGGGGTTAGCTTTAGGAATGTACTGGTTTTTAGCAAGGGAGAAGAAAAGGGGTAAAAGGGCAAAATCTGTGTGCAATGATGGCCAAGGTCAGGTTTGTGTTTGCCATGATGGGGCCTGTTAGAGCCCCTTCATTCCCCTTTTTTGTTTTATTGTTGGGCTGCTGGGTGTTGGGTAAGTGGTCATCACTCTCTTTGACTGCTTCCTGCTGACATTAGGGTATCATTGTTAAGTACCCAAGGAAGCTGGGTTGCTGGTTAAGGCCAGGAAGATCAGATGTCAATAAATTTCCAGGTTTTGTGGGAACTTCTGGGCCCAGGGAACTTCACTATGTGAGGGTGAACCAAGATATAGATTTCTAAAAATCTCTGGGGCTGGCACTGGAGTTGTTGGGGCAGTTTGTAATTGATTTGAAATTATTAGAATGGTAGATTAGGGACAGATGGTAAAATTAAGGTGTTTAAAACTTGGATGTACATTTGAAATTTTAGGTTCATGGTCTTGGTAGTTAGGAAGGGGAATCGAAAGACATGGGAATAGGGGAGAGATCTCAGGGAAATTGGAAGAGATCCCAGGGAAGTGGGAAGAGATCCCAGGGAAGTGGGAAGAGATCCTACCCTCAGGAATAGACAGAGGGGAAACAGGCTGTCAGTTGGCAGCAGTAGTTATTTGGAGTCTATTTGATCTGTGACAGGTAGATTCAAGTTGATTTCTTGAAGCTTATATAAATTTTTAAGTTTATAAAAAAAGAGTAAAGTTTTAAATATGTTAGCATTACCATTTTGTATAAACTGTATTGAAATTTATATTGTAGAAAGGGCAGTAGATTTATGTCTTTGAGTCATAGTAAAAGTTTGGGGACCCAAACAATATCATAGAGAGAAGAAAATAAACCCGAAGCAACTTTTTGTATGCAAATTTCTTTCTCATACTCCTACATTAAATCACATCTTCAGACCCTTGTAATTTGTATTTACATGCCTTAAAACATTTCTTAGACTATAACTTCAGTCTTACATAATTTGCTGAGTGGCAAAGGTCAAGGGTTTTGTAGTGGAGGTTTAATTAGTTCAGTGACACACAATGTAGATTTGGGTTAGATTTTGTAAACAAGTCTTATCTGCTGAAGTGAGAGTCGGGTGTATTTGGACAAAGAATAAAAGGGATTTAGTATTAGAGTGAAATATTTGATGTAAGTAGAGAGTAACATCCTGTGTTCAAGGAAGGTTAGGGATTTTGTTACTTTGTTTATGTAGCAGGGTAGGCTGGAAGGATGTAGGAGGAGTCTTAAGGGATGAAAGGGCAGGTTAATGAGTTGTCAAGTTGGCACAATTATTGTCTTTACAGGTAAGAAATGGAAGGGATGAGTTTTGGTAAGAGAAGTTTGGAGGGATAGAATCTGAGGTGGTAGGAGGAATTGGAGTCCTCTGAAAGAGTCTGAGAGAGAGAGTGGTGGGAATAGAGTGTGAGGCAAAGGTTTTTCATGGCAGAGATAAGGAGTGGAGATGCACAAGGTGGTCTAAAGTGAGATGTAAAAGTGTGGACTGTCTCTGACCACTCGGGGGATGACAGTCCAGGTTAATTGCTGGGACTATTGAATGTCAGTATCCATCTATGCCAAGACAAAAGGTCCTGGGAGTAGACATCCAGGGGTATGGAGAAGGCATCTTGAAGATTTAGGACTGCAAAGTGAGTGGTGTTGAAAGTATAATAGAGGATGTATCATAAGGCTTAGAGACTACATGGTGTGGAGGGACAATAGCAGCATTAATTGTCCAAGCGAAAAGTTTCATTAGGTTTTTTTCCCCCCTATTAATATGGAAGTGTTGTAAGGTGAAAAGTTGAGACCTAGAAGCAGTTTGGGTAAAAGAAGTTGAATGATGGATTTGAGGCCTTGGAGAGTGGTTAAAAGCAG
>CABHPQ010156057.1:0-17628 GCA_902168405.1 Peromyscus aztecus
GTGATACAGGTGGATCTGTTTGGAAAGCTTGACTGCCGGAGGTTAACTATCTTTCCTTGGGGAGAGTTTGTGCTACACGACAGCCCAGCAGAGAGAGACTTCCTTTCCTAGTCCATTGGATCTGTGTGTGTGTGTGTGTGTATGTGTGTGTGTGTAGTGACTATATCTGATAAACAGAACATACATAGAAAACCCAATTGGCACTTGGGTCTATGTCCTATTATTTCCACAGTTTTCCTGGTCTTCTAGCAACCTTGAGAGGCGTATTTTCAAAATGGCAGCATTACAAGAGAAAAAAAAGAAATCTGATTCCTGAGTCATGGAGGTAGCCAGGACAGCTGTCCAGCTGTGAACACCTGCACTCTGTTTCAGTGATTAAGGAATACACTTTTATTATCTTACGTAATTGAAATTTACAGTTATTTATTAGAACAGCTAATCTACCCTGGCAAACAAAAGTAGCATTTTACCCAGAAAGATACAGTAAAATAGGTGTGTTGGCTGGGCAAAAGCCCTCTCCTCATTTCTTCTGGAATCAAGAAACAGCACCATCTGACAGGCCATAATTTCTTGGTATTGTTTTCAATGTGTGAGTTAGTCTGAGCCCCGATTTCTCACAAACACTGCCCTCAGTTGCCTGAGAGTCTTATGCTTTTTAGCCACACGAGGGACAGTTTTAATAAGGTAAAAAGAGACATATTCTGAGAAGAGAGATTTCCTTATTTGTTTACCCAACAAAGCTTTGGTTTATTGAGTTTCATCAGAGTATATTTTAAAATGTGTATGGGAAGGGCTGGGGATTTAGCTCAGTGACTATATGACAGCCTGGAGTGGCTGCCTAGCATGCTTGAGGACCTGAGTTCGGTCCCTGGCAGTATAACAAAATAAAATATATGTGCGATTTTATTTTTTATTCATTATGGTAAGATGGCAGAGGGAAGTGCCTTTGGAGGGTGAGTTTATTGCTCACATTTCTCAAGATCAGGCATGCTGTGCCTGGGAACATGGGAAGACTCGGGGTTTCTCAGGAGGCATGCAAAGCCAGAGGCAACAGCCTTATTTACCTTTTCATAGGAAGTGGTGTGTAAGAGAGGCAACTTAGACTCTCCGGGCAGGCTCTAGGCTGTAGGAAGGGGCAGCGTTTGGGAGTCTGATGCCGGGAGGCACATGAGTCATGCAGTCTGCATTGGCTGGTTTGCACATTAAAATTTTTGCTAAAAGTCAGACTGTTGAGGATCTCAGAAATGAACAAATTCATACCTGGTCTGCGAGGCCCTAAGATGTCAAAGCATAGTAAAATAAAGAACATAAAATCACAGCTAATATGTGATGTATCAAATATAGGCAAAAAGAAATTGCAAATCAAATTGGCTAAGTCAAAGGCAGGGACTTATTTAATATTTAATAGACACAGTATCTTACTGTATTACTGTGCACCTTGAAAGTCATTTTGACTACTGGATATTTCTACTAAAATTTGCTCAAACGACTATAATCTATCAGATTAACATGAAAATTCACAATTGTTTCAAATGACTTCAAGGGGAGTCTGTGTGCTTTGGCATTTAATTTGGATTTATATTGAAACAGGAACCTGAAAACTCAAAACTCTACTGTATTTCTAGAAGTTAAACATAATCTCTTTCAGCAGGCATCTTTGGTTTTCCCCAGCAACATCCTAAACTAGGATTTAACACTGAAAATTTCTGTACCATCCCATCTTCTTTGAATATGTCTTTTATTGTTTTCCTTCAGATCTGCTCACCTTGGTGTTATCTGGGTTAGCTTCATCTCGGCAACTTTTGCATCTGTCGCTACAGAGTGCTCACTGTGTGCTTTCCCATCCCTCCCTAGTTTGCATGAAGATCAGTTCACAACTATGAAGTCTTTGTGTCTCATGGACCAGAACCTCTCGTCGGGAAACCCCAGCTGGGCAGAGAGACCAGGAAGCATCCTGTCAGGTTCACAGTGGCTGTCCTCAGCTGTGCAGTCCTATTCCCAGATGTGCTGTGTGTTCCTCGTAAGCTTGCCCGAACAGGTTCCGCCTGCCTCCGTCACACCATAGACTCCCTCCACAAGTCCCTGCAGCTCTTCGGGCTCTCCTTCCTCACAGCCCTAAACCAGTGCTGCCTGCAGCCCCTGCTGCTTCCCCATTGCTGGCTTTTATCTTCACACACACACACACACACACACACGATGCCTCTAGAACAGCAGTTCTCAACCTGTGGGTCCCGACCCCAGAGGGGTCGCCCATCGGCTATTTACACTGTGATTCACAACAGTAGCAAAGTTAGTTATGAAGCAGCATCGGAATCATTTTATGGTTGTGGGATCACCACAACAGGAGGAACTGTATTAAAAGGCCGCGGCATTAGGAAGGTTGTGAAACCACTGTTTTAGAACGGAGGTACACATAGGATTTTCCAATGAGAATAAAATACCCCGTCCTTAATGGTTCCTTTCAGGGCTCTCTGCTTTCAAACTTCAAGCCTCGTGGAGCCTCTCTTATCACATCACACTCAATTTCCCTCATGGGTTCCCAGAATCCTAGTCACAGTATAACTCTGCAGCCTGCCCTTCCCGCTCAAGGGGAAACTGCCTTAAAATCCTTCTTCTTTCTGGCTTCTAGTTTGTCCTGGCTCACAAAACTGAGTTTCATTACCACCACCTCCAGGAAGCCTCCCTTGTCCTCTCACCTTTAAGGCAAGTTTTTCCAGTTCCTTTGATTCATCCTGCTTAGCCTAAGCGTCCTTCTTATTGGTCTAGATATTTGCCCTCCTGTTGGTTTGAGTCTGGGAATTAATTTTCGGCGTCTTTGTTTCCCGAGCCCTTAACACAATGCCTGGTATTGTTGAGAGTACTTAAGTAATGCTTATTAAATGTGCGCATAACTTATTACACTAGAAATGTATTGTTGTATGTTTTGAAAGTAGGCTGTGTATGTTAGCAGAATAGATGTAGAAATATTCTTATGAAAAGGATAGGAAAGTAAATAGCCATGAGCTCCCCCTCACCTCTGCCCCGTACTCTCATACCCCACCCTACCCATACAGGAGACCCACGCAACGGAGCCTTGGCTAACAAGCCTGAGCAGCAAGTGACCTGTTGTGACCCAGGGGTGAGATGCCTCTTCGTACCCAGTCCCAGGAGACGTGGTATACTAAGTCCTGTGAAGAATTCTGTTAGGGCTAACCACTAGGAAAAACACTGGGCATTTGCGCAGAATGTTTTCCCTGTTTCAAGCCAAAGTAGGGAAAAATGTAAAAAGGGGGAAAAGCCAAAATTAAACGGGCCAGCTGGTTGACTTCTCTCCTTGCATATTTCCCATCGCAGCCCTTCTTAGTCAGGAAGGCTTTCTCAACCGTTTGACTCCGTTTCATTTGGCTGAAATTTTAACCTTTTTCTGCGTTGAAAGAGAACACAGATTTAAAGGTTCAGTAGACTGCGCCTCTACATTCTTCCCTATTACACCTTTCCTTCCCCTTTATCCCTCTCTGCACGGACACACCTCACTATCCCATTGTGTTTGGTTGAAACCAGTGTCCGATAACAACACCCAGAAATAGGATCTCCCACCCCACCCACCTGTCTCTGTCTCTGTCTCTGTCTCTGTCTCTCTCTCTCTCTCTCTCTCTCTCTCTCTCTCTCTCTCTCTCTCTCTCGTCTGTCCCTGTCTCTGTCTCTCTCTGTCGTTCTGTTTCTCTGTCTCTCTTTCTCTCTCTGTCTCTGTCTGTCTATCTGTCTCTCATTCTCTGTGTGTCTCTGTCTGTCTGTCTGTCTGTCTCTCAAGCAAAAAGCATCTTTCTTGAGGGGTAAAAAACTATTACTATCAGTCCGTACCCCTGCCTGCCCATGTGCTTCCCCACGCCCCGCTTCCCTGTGGCAGGGCTTCCTGAGCAGCCAGAACAGCTGCCGAGCACCAGTATTTCCTCCCAGAGCCAGGACACAGACAAGGCGTAATTTTCTTGAGCCTCCCTCCTCTGCATGGTCCTTAGAATGGGTGTTTTGATTCTGGGACGGAGGGAGAAGGGCGGCTCCTTTTTCGCCTTGTCTTTCTCTGCCCTTAAAAATTAAAGCGAGTGTTCATTGGGGGAATTGTAACTGGTTGTTTTGTCCCAGTCTTAAATACTTAACAACAATGTAACAAACAAACAACCCCCCCCCCCCACCACCACCACCACACACGTTTGCTCGTGTTCATGATGTGCTCTGCAGTTCCTTATTAAGTAGAATTGCTCAATCCAAGAGGCCAGTCTTTCTGGGGGAGGCTGGGTGGCCTGCTCAGCAGAGGAAAATCTGGCTGGTTCTGTTCCAGCAACGCAGGGTGAACTAGCTAGTGAAGGGTACGCTTGGGGCAGCTTGGGATTTTCAAGTGAGTAAAAATAATTCCTTCAAAGAACCGAGGAGGAACCCTGGAGCTCAGCCTCAGAGAGAGACCCCCACATAATACCTAAGGCACCACCTGGCACGGAGGTGTGAGGAAAGCTCCAGAACCCTGTTGCCAACATGGAACTGTTTGATCTGCCTGGAGCTCGAAGGTGATCCTAGCTTAGTGCTTTCCAGACTGCGTTCTGGAAACCTCAGCCCTAAGTCCATTGCTCTGCAGGTTCCCAACAGAGAGGCCTGCTGTGGCGGACCTTTCTTTTCGGACAGAGTTAGTGAGTGACAAATGGGGTGAGCATTGAGCCTTGCCTGCCAGGCTGCTCCTGTGCATGGGACTCAAGGAGAGGCAGTCACTTATGAAAAGCCCTCTAATCCCGATTTCCCATCACACAAAAACAAAGGAGAAAAGCAGTCCCAGTGCTGGGAAGAAAAGGGGTGCCTGGGGAGCAGTTGGCACCTTGATGCCCCCACAAAGAATTAGCTGGCACATCACCGCTGAAACCCGATCACCATGTCGCCATTGAGGATGGGGTCGGATTTAGCTCTGCAATAACAAAATGAAGTGTATTTTTAACAAATAAACAGCCTTTTGGCAGGAGTGTCAGCATGGTTAGCCGGGAAATACTTTGTGTACTTATCTCAATTTGACACACCCTTCCAGTCCCCCGGCCACTGTTGCCGCTGCTAGGGACGTGAAAGTTAGGAAAGGGATTAAATGTTTATAAATGCGTCAACTAACCCCCCAAATACTTGTGCTTCCATATTATAACCAAATATTACTTCTCCTTCTGATTAGCAAGTCTCAATAATTTTGTTTACATTTCTTTTTTGGGAGTCTTGAACTGTAGTTTCTAACTAGCCATGTTGTGTGTGTGTGTGTGTGTGTGTGTGTGTGTGTGTGTGTGTGTGTATGTGTGTATAAAATACTTTAACTCTGTTTTTGGGGCATCTCAACTTTTCTCAGAGTGTATTCAGCCCCAGCTTCTGGGAAATCAAAAACAGGTTAAGCCAAGAGCTCTGCTTAGAAGAGAACAGCTCTTCTCGAACCGTCCTGGTGTCCTAGCAGAGGATTCTTGGGGACCCATGATGGCCAAGATGCAGGAACAGAACTAGCTCTTCTTAGTACCTTGGCCGTGCTGGGAATTCTCACAGCTGTTATGCAGAGTCAAGTGGGGGGGGGGATTTATTGGGAAAAAAATAGATTTTCGTTCAGCCAGCAGCTCACGGAGTCACAAGGGTTCAGATGCTTTTTCCAAGGGAGAGATGGCCGCGGTAGAAGTGAGAAGGGGAGAGATGGCCTCGGGAGAAGTGAGAAGATGCTGAAAGTGAGGGAAGGAACCGCAGAAGCGAAAGGACATTTGTATGGAGGGGGATTCAGGCTGGGAGGAGGGAAAGTCCGCAGAAAGAACCCCTTCTCTTTTTCTCAAAGCCGCTCCGGCTCCCCCTGGCTCGCAGCTTTTCATAATTGAGGTTTGGATTGAGGGCTTCCCCAGGCTGCTGGCTGTCATCACACTTAATTTCAAGTAGCAAAGTCCATCTCGAGGCAAATGTTCACACTGGCAGGATGAATATGAAGAACAGCCACACCGAGGCTGGTTCTGAAGCAGCTTGCCCGGCTGACACGGATGTTATTTTCAAGTGGCAAACGTGTTTAATGGTTCAGAAACCGCTCTTTTGCTGACCGTCAAGTGACCCCCTGAGTTTGTCAAGAGCTTCTCTTGGAGAAAGGACTATTATTTCCAGTTGTTGTTTCCTGGGTCCAACTCTTTGTGTCTCTGCTAGGATAGTTCTCTGTGGCCTATGGTAAGCATTGTCCAACTCCCTGGCATCCTTTGGTTGGCCAACACCTTGGTTAAGAGCCTCACTTGATTTTCTTCATCTTCCTAGTTTCTGACCGAGCCTTCTCGAGAGTTCCTTGGTTTTGCTTCAGATGTCTAAATCAGAGCGACTTCCAAATGCTTGGCCTGTTTGTATCCCAGCGCACGTTTGAAGGCTAACTGCAGCGCCCAGTGGTGGCAGAGAAGTTACAGAATACACATCAAGAGAAGGAGCAACTTCCTGGAGAAAATGCCCCCCCCCACCTCTTATTCAGTCTCTTTAGGAGTATCCCAGCTGACTCTCCAAATCTTGTTGCTAAGAATTATGTCCCATGCATGTTACTATTGGAGATGTGTTGTGGGAATCACTGTGTAAAGATGTGTTACATTTGTTTATGCTGCATTTGTTTAATCATGTAAAGATGTGTTGCGTTTGTTTCACCCTGCCTGCCTAAGGCACCTGATTGGTCTAATAGAGATCTGAACAGCCAATAGCTAGGCAGAGAAAGGATAGGCAGGGCTGGCAGGCAGAGAGAATGAATAGGAGGAGAAATCTAGGCTTAAAAGAAGAAGAATGGGAGAGGAGAAGAGAAGAGAGGAGAGGATGAGGGAGACATCTGGGGCCTGGAGTCAGGCAGCCACCGGCCAGCTAGACACAAGCAGCAGTGAAAGAAAGATAGACAGAAAGAAAAAGTAAAAAGCCCTTTAGCAAAAGGTAGATAAAGAGAAACAGATTAAGTTAAAAGAGCTAGCCAGAAATGTGCCTACGCTAGGCGGAGCATTCAAAACTAATAATAAGTTTCTGTGTCGTGATTTGGGAGCTGGTTGGTGGCCTCCCCCTCACCCCATAAAAAAGCCTGGTACAGAGATGGGAATGATCACTGTTGGCTTAGACCCGTCAGGATCTGCCCTCTGGCTTTGGGAAGTACATGCTATAGCTGTACTGAATGGGTGTTTAGTTAGGAAGGTGAAAGTGGGGGATAGGTGTTGGAAATCAACAAGGTCTGTTGATACTGCCCTTCCTGTCTGGAGTTTAATCTCCTCCATGCCTTTGAACCCCAAATCACCATTCTTGGCCAAGACCCCTCTCGATCTTTAGCCATGCTCACTTTCAGTGGTATTCGCTTTGTCTTATGTATGTGACTGTGACTTGATCTTTTCTTATTATTCATTTTCCTCACACCAAACCCTTTCCTGGTTTTCTTATTTATCTTCATGGGTTGCACCCCTCTCTGTCATTCATGGGATTCTTCATAGTGTCTGTGCTCCTCAGTCTGTTCCAAATCGGTCATAAAGTGCTGTCGATTCTTCTGGCAGGAATTTCTCTCGACCCTCTTTCCTGCCTTCCTTCAGTTAGTAGTCTGACCTTATGTGTGTCTCTTCCTTCAGCCTCTCTGCTTTAATCCACGTGATTAACAGACAGCACTTTGGGCTTCCACAACCCTTCATGCTACTGTTTTCCTCAAAATCTTCATTCCCATTATCTCAAGATTTAGCGCAAACAACAGTCACATTTAGAGTGGACTTTCTCCCTCAGATTCAACCTTCTCCCAATGCTTTCTTCCACTCCTATTATGTATTATACAAGCACTTTGCCCCGTCATGACATTCCATTTGTAACCTCTTCAAACCAATTTCAAGAGAGATGATACCCGCTTGATTCTGGTTTGCTACATGCTAGCTGTGAGCCTTGAGGCATGCTGCTTGTTCTTCGGAGCCTCAGTTTTCTAGTATATGAAAAATGTTCCTTTGCTGGGCATGGTAGTACACACCTTTAATCCCAGCACTAAGGGTTCAGAGGCAGGTGGATCTCCATGAATACAAAGCCAGCCTGGTCTACCTAGTGAGTTCCAGGACCGCCAGGGCTACCTAGAAAGACCTTGTGTCAAACAACAACGAAATGTTACATTCATCACAAACTTGACCCTGCGTGAAACATAGAAGGTTCTCAGTGAAAGTTCATTATTGAAAAATGAGTGACAGGTCTACAGGTGAAGTTCTACAGGGCCATTTTGAAGCTATGTATTTGAAAGTCTTGGCCTGTTTCTTTCCTCACCCTGCTCCCCATGGACTCTCCATGGATCATATAGACAAGAGTCCCACTGCCTGGCCATTGCCAGCTCCACCAAATATTCGAGCTTCCACACCCACTCTTGCTTGCAATAAGGGTCTTCTTTTGTTCCTATCTAGAGGGTGACTCTCATCCTTTGGTATGCAAATGAAAAATCTTTTTTCCTCTAGCCTTCCATGACTCATGGCTCCTGGCTCCCATAAAGGAGGAGTTAGTTCTGCGCCTCTGTTCATTTTCGGTCTTGGCCTATGTTCTGTGTTCATTTGATACCGAGGTCTCTTTCCCATCATTTTCCACACACACAGCTTAGGAGATGGTTAATACATTATGATACGTTTGACATTATTCTGTGGCTTATAATCCTGAGGGAAATAATGTCTCTGACACGATCCTTCAATCATCCCGGATACTCTTCAAATAAAAGCCAAGCTCCTAAATAAGGTCTCTAAAGATCTACTGGGTTCGGTTTTTAGCTCCATCTTGCAGATCTTTGCCTTATTCACTATGCTGTAGAACACACCTGTCACCTTTCAATTTCCCAAGCAATCTAATCCATTTGTGTCCCAGGGCCTTTTTATAGACTTCCCCCTAAAATGACTCTGTCCTTAGCTCTTCCTATTTCTTGCTTTTAATGGATCAAGGCCAGTTTCTTATCCAGGTCACTCCTGGTCAATCTACCCAGAAATATGTGCCAGCAGTCTAGTTATTCTTTCATGTGTTCCCAATTTACTGCTCTCAAGAATCCATCTGTCTCCATACTATCTCTTCTCCATGTTAGTGCTCATCATTTGAATGTCAGTTGCCTTGGAATGAAATGGAAACATCTTGTCTTGCTTTAATAAGATCCACATCACCAACTGCACCTAAGATCGTGCCGCCTTTTGACCCCCTCACAGTAGTGATGTTTTGTCCCCATTTTCCCAACACAGTAGCTTCATTCCCAACTCCTACTATGTCCTTTTCTTGAGATCTCTGTCGTTGGATATTTTCATCGGTGTCCTGTACCTGGAGGCTTTTCTGTGTCCCACCTGGTCCTGCAGCCGCTTATAAAATAATCATTCAGAGGCTTAATATTACTTATAAATGCTCGGTCTATGGCTCAGGCTTATTACTAGCTACCTCTTACAACTTAAATTAACCCATTTCTGTTCATCTGTATTTTGCCATGTGGCCGGGGCATTACCGGTCTGCTGGCATCTTGCTCCCTGGGCGGCTGGGTGGCATCTTTCTCGACTCTGCCCTTCTTTCTCCCTGTATTCAGTTTGGCTTTCCTGCCTAGCTATATTCTGCCCTGCCATAGGCCAAAGCAACTTCATTCATCAACCAATAAAAGCAACACATATTCACAGCGTACAGAAGGACACCTCACATCAGTGTCCCTTCCTTCTCTCTGTGACCACCCAAAAGAGGAGCCCAGTTTTCTGTCACGTGATTATTCTTATTTTCCCTATAGGATTTCTTCTTACAATAAATTTCTTTTTTTTTTCACAACTAATTTGTATCACTTACCTTGGTATTTCCAAAGTCTAAAACAACACAGATAAATGTCTGAAAATACTAGTTGAATGACTAGAACAGATAAATGAACATATTTATGCTGTTTATTCCTTAGGTATAGTCAATAGAAATGTTCATCTCAGCCCATATAAAGCGTATTGGCCAATGCATTACTTACCAATTCCTGAATAACAAATTACCTATTAAATCTGAGGCTAAAATTAAAATTTTCTCACTCTTTCTACATATTAAGAAACTGCACATGACTTAATTGGTCATTTTAGCCTGAAGTCTTTTATCAAGTTGGGAGCTGGGGATGAGATCTCATCCAAAGGATCAGCTGGGGTGATAGATCATTTTAAGATTACCTATATGTTATTGACAAATCTAGGTCCAGTATCACATTAGCCACTATTCAAAGCTAACTTGTATCATAGCAGTGACTTACTCTAGAATGAATGACCTAATAGAGAGTGTGAGAGCTGGATTCACAGTGGGAGCCATGATGCTATTGTAATTCAGTTTCAGAGATATGGCATCACTTCTGCAGGAGTATGTGGGAATGCATCAGTAATTTCAGCACACAGTCAAGGGGAGGCAAGGGTTATCAAAGGCATGCAGGCTAGGTGGCAGAAGTCACTGAACCACACAACCAAGGGCTCTTGGTCCACATGAAGCTAACTCACACTATTTTAAGAAAACAGAAATTTACTGGTAGAACACTGAAGCACCTCAGAATCGAAAGCTGCAGTGTAGAACCGAAGGACCTGAAGCATTGCGCAGAGCACACTGGTTTCTCTTCTCTGGGACTTCTATTTATGTTGTTTCCAGACCATCAATGCTCCCTCTGTTCCTCCTCTACCCACACAGATGTCTCTTCTAGACTCCTTTGCTGGTTTCTTTTCTTGTTCCTACTTTTTAAATATCAGAACACGTCAGGGATCCGTCTTCAAGACACTTCTGTTTCCCTCTAACCCCAGCTCTTAAAGGATCGCTTATCACATCATGCTCTCAGTGGATTTGCATGCTAAACAATTGCTTTGTTAGTTAAGACAATGCTGGCTATTGTAATAAAACAGAGTTTAAAATATTTAATGACTATGAGTGTTTGACAGATGTTTGTTTTTAGCTGATGTGAAGTACAAGATGAGTAACAGTTCCCTTGAAATGAAAATGTAGGTTTCATCTTTCTTCTTCTTCTTCTTCTTCTTCTTCTTCTTCTTCTTCTTCTTCTTCTTCTTCTTCCTCTTCTTCTTCTTCTTCCTTCTCCTCCTCTCTTCTTAGTTTTTTTGTTTTGCTTTGCTATCTTCAATTCATAGTTTTAAACATTCTCATGTGTGCTGATAGCAAGCAAAGAGAAGATAAAAGTGTATGGAAGCTCAGATACAAAGGGCTTTTAGTGGGTTAGGCCAGAGATGGCACTCAGTATTTTGCCCATATGATTCAGACCGGGATTCTCTTGTAGGCTCAGATTACGTTATTGGGGTGGCTGGACGCTTTAGTCTAGATGTGAATCCAGGAAACAAATGGAGGGATTTGTCTGTAATCACCTGGTTGGTGTCTGACTCTGTAACACTCAAATAAAGCACAAGAAAAGTGAGATAGTATCACCTGGAATCCCAGTTTAAACATCCCAGAGGAGATCTAGTGGCTCTGCCTGGGTCACCTGACCACCTCTTGGCACCACCACTGTCTGAGGAAATGTGATGTTCCGATGGGTCCCAGTCTGTTACCCAGGGCGCGCTGAAGTTCGCTACAGGCACTGGGTGCAGCCACTGGAAGTATTTCTGTGGCCTGAGCAATTGCCACAGCCAGTACTTCCCTCAGAAAGTGCTGATGACTGAGTGAAGCATACAAGTTGAGGGTTGGATACCGATGGTGTAGACCTTAACTCAGCAAGTTTATTGGGCTTGTGTGACAGCTCATAACAGGTACTGAAGGGCTAGTATTTTTCATCCATTCATTCATGTATACTAAAGAACATTCTGTGCAGGGCCCTAGGTGAGATGCTTCCTTGTATACCATATGTTAGAGACAGTAGGCATTTAGGAAGTACAGCTCATATTCTTGTTACGCCCAAACCATCCAGTTTGGCTTCACCTCAGCCTTCTGGCTCAATCTAATTAGCACCACTACCTGAATCCTTGTGGAGTTTCTGGGGTTCGATTCTTGGATATCACCATTGGCTGAGAATCAAGGCGAAGATTTCCATCAGCATATCACCTAGAGAAAACATCGCATAAAAGTTCTCTGTTCTTTTTAATCAAGTTTGCCGAGGAGAGTCTAATTTCAAGCCCATTGCCTCCAAGACAGCCAGGAATAAGTTGCACTTACTTATAATTGATTGAAACAGTATCTCCCAGAGCAGCTTCCCGAGAGCAGGTAAGCTAGATGAATAAATAGGTCAGAGGTCTGATCCAAACTTTGATTGCAAATTAGGCAATTCTCCCCTAAAAGCATTTTAGCTGCTGACATTGAACTGATCGAGAAAAGCCCTCACGGTCTTTCCCCAGCAATATCCAAAGGGTGAAGTTCTCAAAATGAGGTTTCTCAGACCCGTGGTATCCATGTCACCTGTACATTTGCTAGAGATGTGAATTCTTGAACCCCACCCCAGTCTTGCTGAATCAAGGTTCAGGCCGAGGCCACTCTTTAACAAACGCTGTCGGAAATCGTGGTGTCAGCTAAAATTTAAGAACAACTCACTGCGTCTTTTGACAATTAACAGTGATTTTTTTCAGTGACTCAAACAAAACTTAACCTTCTCTTGGCTCTACATTTCTGTGGGTATTTTATCTAAAAGTGAAGGTAACGATTTTAGTCTGGCTAATATTCCACTTCTAATGACTTCAGCTGTAAGGAATAAAGAAAAATGTGAGCATTGGATGTAGCTGGAGTTTCATCTCAAGCCTGATTAAAAAAAAAATATAAGGTTTCATATTTGAGCAAACCTACGCCTGACCAGTTCTTTGAGGAGGAGGAAATAGTTCTTGGTTTCCTCCCCATCCTTTCCCCCACTCACCAAAGCACAGCTATGGCTCCAGGAAACAGAAACCCAAAGTGACTTGGTAACTTTTCAAGACCAAAGATTCAATTAGGTTAAGATGTAGACCAACTGTATCTAATATTGGAATTCTCATTCCTTGTATTCATTAGAAACAGAAACGGCCACCTCTCTCTTCTTGAGTAAAGAATATGAGACCATTATAATCCCAGGCCCTCAGGAGATGTTTTAAAATTACAAAATGACGTTTGGGTATTCAGAGATGATCACGCAGGGAAAATGGAAGCAAGACAGTGAAGGAACTCATCGCAGACCACGGGCGCCATTAACGTCACGGAGGGCAATGAGCATGCGTGCTTCTCGGCAGGCTCACTCTAGAACTCATCTCAAATCTGAATGAAGAATTCACTTTCATGTTTTAGCGGTTCCCTGTTTCCAGAAAGCTGAACACGGGAGCGGTTCCACTCTGGCCACTGTGTTGGTATCTGAGAACCACGAATGAAAAGCGATGCTTTTCTGGTGGACAGTAAGATTTCAAAGACGGGAACCAAGTGCGAGCACTTCCTTCAGGCTTCCTTCCCACGCGGGAGATTTGCCACGTGAAATCTTTAGCTTTAATAGAATTCGGGGAACATTGTTGTTTGTGCATTTCTATTCTCAGTTTTACAGGAACTAAGCTAAGAGCTTGACCAGCTTACGCAGAGTGTGTCAGCACTTCCTGAAGCCCAAAAACATTACACATCTCAGACTGAATGACAGTTCCTTGGAACTTTTCATCTAAAAAAATAAACATTTCCCAAGTCACTTCTTTTTAAGCCTTACTTCCCTTTGATATATTATTGATGTCCCTTTCCAAAGCGTGTATTATCTACCAAGACACGTTCACCAAGGGGTATTTCTGCCAAGCAGAGGAGTTTGGAGGAGGGCTCAGGCGGACTGGACCGAGTGATGCTTGTAAGACCTTTAACAAAAACATAAAGCTGGGACAGTCCTAAGACAGTAAGAAAAAATGTGAGTTATTTTAATTTTACTAAAGAATGTTTTTAAAAGCAGGCATAAGGATCTGCTTTTTCTTCCTACATCCTGGATAATAAACCATAGTGTTCCATTGAGTGGTCTCAAAAACTCTAGAAGGCAAAATGTCAATGTTAAAATCGGATCCTATATATGTGTGAATTACAGTGTAAGCTGAAAAGTTATTTTACATTTTTGTCATAAGTCTTTAAGGCATAATGTACACGTCACACCTCCCTCACATTTCAATTCAGATATGTCGGGTTCAAGTACTCAGTAGTCACAGGTGGCTCCAAGCAGACACAGGGGAGAGCAGAAATTTGGGCCACTGAGGCAGACTCTCCTTTGGACAACTAATTATCACATTAACATAACAATGAACTTGTGGAGATCTGGGGTGGGTGTGGCCTCCTTGTACAGGTGAGTGAGCAGATATCTCATCCTCTAACTCCTTTCTTACCGCCTCCACCTCAGCCACACACAGACAGGTTCATTGGGTATTCTCTGTGGGATAAAGCAGAAAATTTGGCATCTCCCCCCTTGTTTTTTGATGACTGAACACACTATGGGTTGGGGGCAGTTGTAACAAATGATGGAGCAATAGATGAGGTGTACACCTTCAGAAAAATTCGGAACATGAAGCTCCTTAGAATTGCAACTAGGGCATCTCATTTCCCACTGCTGTTGAAAGCAGACATCTTGTTACAGTACTGAAAACTGGCAAAATTCAAGCTACTAGGGTGTGTTGCCTGCCTGCTAAGCAAAAGATGACTTGAGGTTAGAGCTGGCTGATTCAAGAGAGACAGAAAGAAAATGACCCTACTCATTTGGCTGCCTTCTACCTAAAGTGTGCAATGTATGTTTTTGAAGTTTTATTGGCTTTTATTATTATTATTCTATGAGAATTTCATACCGTATATTTTAGACATATTCTTTCCGGTTTTCCAGTTCTTCCCCAGATTCTCCCCATCCCGATCGATGCAACTTCATGGTTTTTCTCTCTCTTTAGAGAGAGAGAGAGAGAGAGAGAGAGAGAGAGAGAGAGAGAGAAAAGCCACTGAAAACTATGGAGTCTGGTGTGTGTTGGCTGTCTACTCCTGAGTTACCAGGCTTGCCCTGGGCATGGTTGATACACCAGTTGGCTGTGGTCAAGTGAGGTAAAGTTCCATATTACTACATTTGGTTGGGTTAAACCCAAGTGTGTCTATACTCTAGTCTAGAGAAGCTTAGATTGTGTTATCATCCCAAGGAGAAGATGGCCCCACCAAGGTGTAGGAGGAGATTTAGTCCCCAATGACATGCCCTAAACCTGTTGGATATTGTTACCCACCTTCAATTAGCTACCTTTGCAAATGCCTTCAGAGTGAAGCCCAGATGCATGCTTTATTAAGACACACACAGGTCAGTTTAGCAATCATGACTAACTATCACAAATGCAGTCAGCTACATGCAATATCCCAGGGACCATTTTTTCCTATACTCCTTGGTAACAGAACACTGAGCAATGGCAGAGCTGGAAGGTGCATGTCCGAGACTCCACAGGTTGGTGGAGCTGCATGTGCATGCCCAGCTATGGAGAGGTAAGCAGAGATAATCTAAGTAGAAAACAAGAGGGTGGGAACTTCTTGGTGCTCTTCCCGGATGCTTGAAGTATGTGTGTGCAAGGAATTGCCTGGACAGGAAGATGGCTTTGCAGATAGAGGTCACATGGGATCTAAGAGATACCATCCTGGGTGACTCTGAATATGTGACTCACACCCTGGACTGCTACTTCTGCAACTCTTTAATCCAAGAGAATAAAACCTTGTATGCTTCATCCTCAGATCTGTTTCCACCTTAACTCAGTTAATCACATTGACAGACATGGGGTGCTTTTATTGATTCTCATTGGTTGTGAATAAGGGAAGCCAATGTTAACATGCTTAACTTAAAAAAAAAAAACAAAAACTTTATTTGTTCAATATTTGGGCTACAGTGTGATGAAATACATCTAACACAACAGGAACAGCCAGAGGAAGGAATTGGAATCTGCTTGAAATACATCTTTGTTAGATTATGCCTGGGTGATGTCATTGTGTATGCTGTGAATATGTGTTGCTCTGATTGGTTGATAAATAAAGCTGTTTGGCTAATGATGAGGCAGAATAAGGTTAGACAGGACATTCTAAAGAGAGAGAGAGAGGAAGAAAGAAAAAGAGAACAGAGGAGACACTGCTAGCCACCGCCAGGAGAAGCAAGATGTAAAGTACCTGTAAACCATAAGCCATGTGGCAAAGTATAGATTTATAGAAATGGGTTAATTTAAGATGTAAGAGCTAGCTAGCAAGAAATCGGCCATGGCCATAGTTTAAAAATAATATAAGCCTGTGTGTGTTTATTTGGGTCTGAGCGGCTGCAGACCGGGCAGGACACAAACTTTCAGCTACAGTTCTCAGTCTTCGCTCAGTGTTAAGAGTGCTGCCACCAGAACTCTAGAGCAGGGAGTCACTTTGGTTCAATTCCTTACAATCCCATCATCTCGGTTTACTATTCCAAATGAATTAAAAAGGAGTCGGCTGTTGACTCCTGATCCAGTCAACTAGGGTGAGGGGTGGGGTGTACAGGACTTGAGCAGATAATCATAGCTGCTAGGAATTCGTGAGTGCAGTGGTTGTGTCATATCCAGAGTACCACATTTCACACCATTTCCACCCCTCCCTCAGCTCCTAGACTCTTCTATCCCCAACTCTACCCCAGTGTCCTCTGAGCCTTGGGAGGTGGGTCATCCAATGGTCCCATTCAAGGCTGAGAACTCCACAGTTATTTATTCTCATCATTTTGGCCAGTGATAAATCTGCGTCGATGGCTGCCCACTGCTAAGAGAAGTTTCTCTGACCAAGGCTGAGAGAAGCACAGATTTGTTACTATGTGCATAAACATTTGGGAGGCAGTTTGACATGTCTATTTAGCGACAGTGGTAGATTCCTGTAAGGATTACCAGCATCCTCCAAGCTCTGGACTTTGGCCAAGTTTACAATATTAGACACGTCTTTCTTCCTGTGGAGCAAATCCAATCAGAAAGTGGCTGGTGATCCCATAATGGTCAACCCACTACTGCACCAGGAGACAACCTGGCAGGTTGGTCTTGGGCACACAGGGGCCACCACTAAGTCCACTGGTGACTTTTCTCTCCCAGTGGCCTGTGCTCACTTGTTTTATTGCTCCAAATTATGGTAAAATCTAGAACTTAAGTGATACAGGATAGTACTAAGCCCTGTGGAAAGTTAAATGCTTATAAATTATTTGTATACAATTGAGATTATGTCTAGTCACTCATTTTCTTCAGGGGATCTATGGCTATAAAATTTTCCAATGGGAGGTTAGTGGCTGTAGGAAAATGGATATTAATTTTTAGTTTCATATTTTGGGCTTCAATTCATAATAATAGAAAATTGTGTGGATATTCATCTCCTCACTATGTTTATAGAATACAGAAATAATTTAGTAGAAATATAATTCTGTGTCATCCTTTGATGTAAAAAAAGCAAAGAGATGTCTGAGGCCCACTGTCTTAAAGATGTACCTTTCTTTATCATTAAATTCACTAATAATCTCAGTAAAGCCAGTTTGTTGTTAGTGGGACAGAGTGTGAGGATTCCATAGTGATGGTCTATTTTAAAATTCTTACCTTTGAAACATACTTGATCAAAAAAGCCCTCATCCTCATTAACTAATAGATTTGCCTTTTGTTTTCTAGGTTCAATTAAAATGAATATTTTTTCACAACATTGTTGCATTGAGGATAAGGCTCAAACACACACACACACACACACACACACACACACACACACACACACACACAC